>PISW01016174.1:0-14143 GCA_004023785.1 Mungos mungo | reverse complement strand
CCTGTCTGCTGCAAGCCCGTCTGCTGTGAGGACTCCCCCTGCACAGCCTCCTCCTGCTGCCAGTCCTCCTGCTGCACCTCCTCCCCCTGCCAGGGAGCCTGCTGCACCCCTGTGTGCTGCAAGCCCGTCTGCTGCACCCCTGTCTGCTGTGAGGACTCCCCCTGCACAGACTCCTCCTGCTGCCAGCCCTCCTGCTGCACCTCCCCCTGCCAGGGAACCTGCTGCACCTCTGTGTGCTGCAAGCCTGTCTGCTGCACCCCTGTGTGCTGCAAGCCCGTCTGCTGCACCCCTGTGTGCTGCAAGCCCGTCTGCTGCACCCCTGTGTGCTGCAAGCCCGTCTGCTGCACCCCTGTCTGCTGCAAGCCCGTCTGCTGCACCCCTGTGTGCTCCGGGTCCACCCCCTGCTCAGCCCCCTCCTGCTGCAGACCCTCCTCCTGCGTGTCCCTGCTCTGCCGCCCCGTGTGCAGACCCGCCTGCTGCGCCCCTGCCTCCTGCTGCCGGTCCAGCTGCTGTCGCCCGGCCTCCTGCGTGTCCCTGCTCTGCCGCCCTGCGTGCTCGCGCCCCGCCTGCTGCGGCCCCTCCTCGGGCCAGTCCTGCTGCTGAGTGATCTTGAGGGCACCCTGAGGCTTGAGCGCCCCCACGCGCCCTGGGTTCCTGACAAAGCACCACGACAGGTCCCCGTTCCTGGGCCCCTGCAGTGGACACCTGTCCCCAGCCCCGTTTGCGCCTATCCTTCTACGAAGAGCTTCCTCGTTTCCCCCCAGTACTGACCTTCCCCAAGTCCGCGTACCCTGCCTCCCCCCTCCCCCGGGTTGGCAGTGACCCCAGCAAGGCCAGCCGGACTCCCCAGCCCTCGAATTTTATGTGGGGCGAAGGGAGAGAAGATGAAATATGCGGAGCCGGTGTCGCCTCCTCGCCCCGGACCCCGTGCGGGCCTGCGCCTCCCCTGACCCCTGGGCTGGGCTTCCCACCGCCCCTCAGGCTGTGAGCCCCCAGTCCCTCCAATAAAGTCTCGTCCTTATCCACTTAACCAGAATCCATTTCTGTGGTTTCCAAGAGGACCCGCCTGGCGGCCCGGAGGGTGGTCCGTGGTCTGCCCTGGGCCCTTCATGGCGTCCAGGCAGTGCCTCTGGCCACACGCACGTCCAAGACACGGCACACTATCAAGGGCATAAAGGCTGACTAGTCTACCCTGGGGAAGAGGCAGCCCTTGGGGTGACTTCCCCAGACCCAGACTGTCTCAGCCCCCACACCCCGACACAGAAGGACCCGGCCACCTTCTGCCTGCTCGCAGCGGGGCCCTTGGCTGCTGTCTGGGAGTGTGGGTTTTGGGGGTCCTGGGTTTTGGGGGTTCCACCCAGGCGATCAGAGGGCCTCAATGGGCATAGACTATGCCGGCCACCTGCTCTCCCTGGGGGTCTGGAATCTGGGTACGAGCCAGGCAGAGGGAGCCCGCACAGTGGGGCCCTCAACAAAACTGTGGGTGCGCATCTCTGATGAGTCCCTGGGGGAGGGGCGACCCATCACACACCTTGTCACAGCTCCGAGCTGGGGAGTCAACGCATCTGCGCTCTGGAGACGTGCGCCGGGGTCCCTCGACTTCTCCCCAGGCGCCTTTTTGCTGTGTGTGTGCTGAGTCCTGGGGGTCCCCCGGCAAGTCACCAAATCCTGGGGACTCCCCCCCCACCCATCAGATTGGTGGGAATGTCCACGTCTGACAACAGGCATGGCTCTCTGCTCGGTGCTACGGGCCAGTCTTCCCGTCTCGGGCGCGGTGGGGGAGTGGGTGCGCACCCGGGGCGGCTCCGGGGCAGAAGACCGCGCGCGCAGGCCCGGCCCCGGAAGCGAGAGCGCACGGCGCTTAAAACGACTGACCCAGAGAAACGCCGCGGCGTGAGAACAAGAGTCGGGTGGCAGAAGAGCACGTGCTGGGAGGCGAAGCCGCGAGGTGACCCCTTGTCTTCGGGGCTGCAGGCATCTCTACTAGACCGCAGAAGCCCGTGTGGTGTGTGAACACCGGCCTCCAGACAGGGGCCGCCCCACGGGGACCTCGACTGCATCTGGAACGTTCCGTAAGTACGGCAAAACGTTGAGGTTTCTGTTAAGTCGTGGATACCTGGCTCTCTATGATATTATTTTCTATGCTTTTGGAAATATTTTATAATACAAATACGAACTAGAAAAGTAAAAACATGTTATATAGACCAATTCCTGAGCCCGATTCAGTCAGTTAAACTGCGAGCAATAAGAAGAAAGCTTCACTGGGAAAATGGAAGCTGCCTCTCACACCGGCGCAGAGCAGGACGCCGTCCCCAGCCCCAGGGCACACGGGCTGCCGTGTCCTGCATCTCGGCGGCTGGGGGTCTGAGCGGAGCAGGATCCAGAGGGCAACCAAATCCTTAAGAACAGACAGCAGAAAATAAGCAAAATTGAAAACAAATAAGGTTTCCATTCAGAAAGTTAAAAAAAAAACCTTCAAAGGAAATAAAATAAACAAGTTAATAAAATTAATGAATTAAAAACAGAAAAGGCAATAGTAGATATAATCAAGAAAACTGTTTTTGAAAGGTCTATAGAAGAATTAAAATGTTGGAAAACCTGAAAGAGAGGTAATGGATATTAAATATGAAAACAGGCTCATGACTGGCAATGGAGAAAATGTTAAATTATGGAAAAACATACATCTTTACGCCAACATGGTCCATTTTTTTTAGGGAAATGGGATAATTCCCTAGGAAAATATCATCACTGAAGTCAGTGCCAGGAAGGTAATGACACTTGAAAAGGTAGGAATCCTAAGAGAACTTCAGAGGACAGGGCGACATTTTCCGTCACACAAAGCACAGGATCCAGATGTGGATACAAGTTCGGACTCGCAGCCCCCCAGGCCCAGTAATGACCCTCCCCCCCAGGGCCACTTGCTTCCCGATCAGGATGCCACCTCGGATCAGCAGGGTGGTGGCGAGGCGGGCCGACGGGCTGTCTGGATGGGGAAAACAAACTTTGCCCTCTACTCACACCACCTGCAAAATTAACAGAAGGGGCGCAGGCATCTTAGGGCTTCACGTGGAGGGTAAAGTAGGGGAGGTCCAGAAGCGTACACCGGAGAGGGTCCTCACCACGTGCGGTGGGCAAAGACAGGAAATAGTATGTAACAAAAACCAACAGCAACGAAACACCAAAGGAAAGCATCATTGCGTTGGACTTCATTAAAATTAGGAACTTCTGCTCACCACAGGACACCATGAGCACCACACACCCATGAGGACGCCTGACTAACTGGACGAACTCCGGATGGTCTGTGCCTCCAGTTAGAAAGTCCAGCTCCGCCGAGTGTCGCTGAGGATGTGGGGTAACTGGAGCGCACAGGCCTGCCGGTGGGGGTGTAAGAGGCACAGTCACTTTGGAACCAGTTTGGCGGCCTCTTAATCACACGCCAACCATGTGGCCATGACATTCACCCCCCGCTATTTTCCCAACAGAAAAATAACACAAGTCCACAAGAAGAATTGCTCATGAATGTTCATGCTAGCCGTATACCATCAACAGCTGAGTGGATAAACAAACGGTGTTATGTCCACACAACGGAATACTACTCAGCACGGAGAGAAGGCAGCCACGTACATACTCATACATCTCGGTATATTCAGGGGAGGAAGCCAAACCCAAAGAATTCACGCTACGTCATTTAATTCATGTGAAACTGTAGAGAAGACAAACATAACCTAGACGGGAAGGCGATCTGTAATTTCCGAGGGCCAGGGGTAAAGGAGGTGGGATTAAGAACACACGAGAAAGCTGGGGGGTAATGGAAGATTCTATGTCTTGTTCACGGCCCCGGTCACACAGGTGCATATTTTCCCAAAACTCAACAAATGGAAACTTTAGATGGATACATCTTACAGTATGGAAATCATACCTCAATAAAGTTGACTTTTTTACTTTTTTTATTTAAATATTTTGTAATGATGATTTATTTTTGAGAGAGAGAGAGACAGAGTGTGAGCAGGGGAGGGGCAGAGAGAGAGGGAGACACAGCATCTGAAGCAGCTCCAGGCTCCGAGCTGTTAGGATAGAGGACAATGCGGGGCTCGAACCCACCAACAGTGAGATCATGACCTGAGCCAAAGCCAGACACTCAACTGACTGAGCCCCCCAGGCGCCCCTGAAAGGACACCATCAAGTGGATGAGAAAATGAACCCCCCGACATGGAAGAGCCACGTGTGATGCTCACGCCCATGGGGTGCCGAAGCACACGGGTCCCACTCCTCCCGGTTCTGTGTGCAGACAGCGGGACAGGAGCTGCAGTGGACACACCACAGCCACAGGGACATGACACAAATCAGGGATCTGTTTGTTTTGTCTTATAGAGACCAGTTGTTAAACATCTATCACACACCACTGCATATATGCTATTAACTACTATTTGGAATATAGAACACATTTTTATAAGCCAATGAAAAATACAAATAATCCTACTTTTAACAACAACAACAACAACAACAACAAAACCCACAAGCAAATGGCTCGAACAGTCACCTCACAAGAAAAGACATCCAAGTGTTCAAGAGCAGCTCTACTCGTTGGGGAAAGCAAATTAATGTCACGATGTGGTCACCTACACCCTTTCCAAAATGGGTAAAAATTTCTAAAGGCTGACAATTCCTCTTTTAGAAAAGATGTCGAGTGACTAGAAGTTGCAAGATCGGCCAGTGGGAATGTAAATGTTTCTAGAGAGCTGTTGGACAAAAAAGATATCTGCGCAACTGCACCTGTGCCTAATGTTTGACCTAGAAATCCCACTCATGGCATCTCACCGAAGAGAGATTGGCAGATATGTCCACCAAAACCAAAATGCACCAGAGTGTTTATAGCAGCATTACCAATATGAGCCCAAATCTGGAAATAATCCAAATCCCCATCACTGGGAAGGAGAGTGGATCAATAATGCACAGCAGGCTTAATGTAACAACTTTTATGGCACAGCAAAAAAAGAATGAACTATGGAATCTGCAGCAACATGGATGTGTATCATAGACATTGTGTTGAACAAAAGGAGCCATGAACCGAGGAGCAGGCAGAACAGGTGAGACCAGTCCATGCAGAGGTAAAGTGGAACAGCGACTCCTTGGAGGAGGTGGGTTAACTGAGCAACAGCACAGGGAGCATTTGGGATTCTGGAAATATCTGTCTTCAACAAAATATTCTAAGGGAGAGCCACATGCCTCAGTGGCTCCGTTGGTTAAGCATCTGTCTTCAGCTCAGGTCATGATTCGCAGTTCTTGAGTTCAAACCCCGTGTCGGGCTCTGTGCTGACAGCTCATATCCTGGAGCCTGCTTTCGATTCTGGACCTCCCTCTCTCTCTGCCCCTTCCCTGCTCATATTCTGTCTGTCTGTCTGTCTGTCTTTCTCTCTCTCTCTCTCTCAAAAATAAATAAACATTAAAAAATATCCTAAGGGAAAACCTTTCCAATCCAGAGGACAATACCCAGCTAAATTATTAATCAAGAATAAGTGGAGAATAAATACAATAATTTTTAGTTATCTCATGCTCAAAAATTTATCTCCCGTGCATTTATTTTCAGAAAGATACCAGAAGGTGTGCTCCCTGAAAATAAAGGCATAAATCCAGAAAGAAAAGAACACCACATTCAGGAAATAAGCGATTCATGGCAGGAGAGATATGGAGAAAAATCCAAAGACAGTGGTGAGGGGCGATCCCTGGATGACACCTGTGCACGTGTGCAGTGGAGAGCAGACCGCAGCCCACAGACAGAAGGAGCGCTTGGAGAATAAACGGAGCTGGTGGACTACCCAGTATGTTCAGTTGTCTTGAGTGGAGCTTGGAGATAAATTAGTCAGAGGATTGGGGATGATTTAATGATAGGAACACTAAGAAATAAGCAAATAAACATAAGAAACAATTGTTAGCTCTAAGAATGGGAAAACACAAGCAAAAACAAAACATGGACAAGTGAGGAAATTAAATCTGGCTCCACTACACAGACCTGGCTGTGAGCAGCATACCCTGGTAGAATGATATAGATTTGACACCAATTTAACCAACTGCTGGGGTGCTGCTGCCTTCTAGGAAAAGGAGCTTTTTATGGAGCTGGTGGAAAATGGGAGAAAGTGCCTTCCTCCACAACGGAAATTCACATCAGATCTAAAACTGAAGAGTCTAGATGCGGAGAAGATGGTGGTGGAGTAGGAGGACCCTAGGCTAGCCTCTGCCCATGAATACACCTAGATATCCACCAACTCATCCTAAAAACCCCAGAAATAGATCTTAAGACCAGCAGAACAGACTCCACAACTAATGGGAGAGAAAATGCCACATCGAAGAAAGTAGGATGTGCAGAGATGTGACTTGAGAGAGAACAGACCATGGCCACTACATTGGGAAGGGAACCGTGGTCATGGAGAAGGGGGAGAGACAGACTAATGCACAGGGGAGCTCATGGGGGAAACAAATCCCCATTGCAAGTGGCTTAGAAAGTGAGAGGGCCCACGTTTCACGGGTTCTTACAGCCAGTGGGGCTTAGAACCTGGAGTTTGAAAGATCCGTGTGCTTGGACTCAGAGGACATTGGGTGGCTCTTGGAGAAAAGACAGGCAAACAACCCACAGACATACAGCATGGAAACAGCAATCTAAAGAGCACCTGGAGCACACAGTGTGGATATTATTTTCTCATCCAGGAGCACGTTAGAGAGGCAGCTTTCACTGAGAGATCTCTCTGTGAGCAAAGAGACTGGGCAGTGCCATCTCCCTCCTACATCCTTCATCAAAAGCACAGAGCCGACAGTGCTGACACCGGCTATCTAACTCGCTTACACCAAGCCTCATGCCTCCGTACTCCAGAAGAACCGCCCTTCCCGGTCATGCTCACCTCGGTTCAGCATGGCATTTCCCCTCCCTGAGAAGACCAGCCCAAACCCTGGCTCACACTGCATCTCCCATTTGCAAGACCTCGGTTCTGGTGGTGGTGGCAACAGGTCTCATTTCCCAAGCAGGCCAGAGCACAGCTTGTTAAAATGGGCCACATTCAGGCCAGGGACCAAACACTTCCTACAAAAAGCAAAGAGAGCCTAGAGATGACTGGCTTGAAAGGTAAAGTGGCCAGGACATAACAGCAGAGTGCCCAGAGGACACCAAGACACTCCTGGAAGCATCAGGCCCTGGGGAACAGGGAACATTACATTAGGAGGTCCTAAAAGACCCCTTCCTCATAAAGCCATTACCTTCAAGAACAGGAGACTGACTTCCCTAACACACAGAAGCAGACACAGAGACTTAGACAAAATGAGAAGACAGGAATTTGTCCCAAATAAAAGAACAGGACAAAGTAATGGCAACAGATCTAAGAGAAATAGATATCAGTAACATGCCTAATGGGTAATTTAAAGCAATGATCATAAGGATACTCACTGGACTTGAGAAAAGAGTGGAGGACATCAGTGAGACCATTAACACAGAGATAAAGAATAACAGTAGAGATAAAGGCTCAATAAATGAAATGAGAGATGTGGTGGATAGGATGAACAGTGGGTTGGAAGAAGCAGAGGAATGAGTCAATGACCTAGAAGGCAGAGTAATGGAAAGCAAAGAGGCTGAACAAAGAGGAAAAAAAAAAAGAATTATGGAACATGAAAAATGACTTAGGGAAACAAAAAATCAATCAAATGTAATCAAATGTAATAACATTCATGTTACATGGATCCCAGAAGAAGAAGAAGAGAGAAAAATGGCTGATAATTTATTTGAAGTAATAATAGCTTAAAACTTCTCTAGTCTGGGAAAGAAAACAGACATCTAGATGCAGGAGGCACAGAGAACCCCCAACAAAATCAACAAAAGTAGATCCACACCAAGACATATTGTATTTAAAATTGCAAACGACAGTGATAAAGAAAAAATATTAAAATCAGCAAGATAAAAGAAGAATTATATTAAAAGGGAAAACACCTAAGGTGAGCAGGAGATTTTCCAACAGAAATTCTCCAAGCCGGTAGGGAGGGACAGGGTATATTCAAAGTGCTGAACAGGAGAATTTCAGCCAAGAATACTCCATCCAGTAAGGCTAATACTCAGAATAGAAGGAGATAGAAAGAGTTTCCCAGCCAAACACAAATGAAAGGAGTTCATGACCACTAAGCCAGCCCTGCAAGAAATACTAAAGTGGACTATTTGAGTGGAAAGAATGACCAAAAGTGACAATATGAAGGGAGGAAACACAAAAGTAATAAAAATTAATATTTCTGTAAAAAATCAGTCCAGTAACTCACAAAATAAAAGGATGTAAACCATAACAATGTATACCTAAAATATGGGGAGGAGAGGAGTAAAGGGTGGGTTCATGGGGTGCCTGAGTGGCTTAGTCAGTTAAGCATCTGATGCTTGGTTTTGGCTCAGATCATGATCTTATGGTTCATGAGCTCAGGCCCTGCACTGGGCTCTGCACTGACAGTGTGGAGTCTGCCTGGGATTCTTCCTCTTCCTCTCTCTCTGCCCCTTCTTCACTCACAGACTCTCTTTCAAAACTTAAAAAAAGAAGTAGAATGGGTTCAAAATGAAATAAACATCAACTGAAGATAAACTGCTCCATGCAGAGGAGGCTATATACAAACCTAACAGTAACCATGTGTCAAAAACTACTAATAAATATGCGAAGAATAAAGAGAAAGAATTCCAAATATATCACTAAAGAAAACCAGAGAACTATGAGAGAAAGACAAAAAGGGATCAGAAAAAATTTTCAGAAATTACCATAAAACAATAAAATGGCAATAAATATATATCAAGAATTACTTTGAATGTAAATGGACTAAACTCTTCAAAAAAAAAAAAAACCACAGAGGGTGTCAGAATAAAAAAAAAAAAAGACCCATCTAGATGCTGCCTACAGGAGCCTCATTTTAGACCAAAGACACCTGTGGATTTGAAGTGAGGGGCTAGAGAAACATTTATTATACAAATGGATGTCAAAAGAAAGCCAGAGAGGCAATACTTATATAGGACAAACTAGACCTAAAAACAGACTGCAACAAGAGGCAAAGAAGGACACCATATAATAAAGGGGACAATCCAACAAGAAGATATGACAATTGTAAATATTTATGCGCCCAACAGAGAAGCACCCAAATATATAAAGCAGTTAATAACAAACATAAAGAAACTAATTTATAATAATACAAGAATAGTCAAGGACTGTAACACCCACTCACAGCAATGGACAGATCATCTAAGCAGATTCAACAAGGAAACCGTGGCTTTGAATGACACACTGGACTTGACAGATATATACTGAACATTCATCCAAAACAGCAGAGTACACATGGAACATTCTCCAGAACAGATCACAGATTAGGTCAAAATTCAGCCTCAACAAATCTAGAGACTGGAGTCATACCAGGCGCCTTTTCTGACCACAACACTACGAGACTGGAGGTCAACCACAAGAAACAATCTGGAAAGACATGAATACCTGGAGGTTAAGGAACATTCTACTAAAGAATGAATGGGTCAACCAGGAAATTAAAGAAGAGATTAAAGCATACATGGAAACAAATGAAAATGAAAATAAGTGGGTCCAAAACGTTTGGGATGCAGCAAAGGCATCCCTTCCTAAGAAGGAAGTCCATAGCAATACAGGCCTACCCCGAGAAGCAAGAAAAGCTTCAAATACACAACCTAACCTTACACCTCAAAGAGCTAAAAAAAGAACAGCAAATAAAGCCTAAAACAAACAGAATGGAAATAATAAAGACTAGAGCAGAAATTGATGCTATAGAAGCTAAAACAAATAACAACAACAAACAGTAAGACAGATCAATGAAACCGGGAGCTAGTTTTTTGAAAAAAATCAATAAAATTGATAAACCCCTAGCCAGAATAATCAAGACAAAAAGAGAAAAGACACCCAAAAATAAAATTACAAATGAGAGAAAAGAAATAACAATAAACCTCACAGATATACAAATAATCATAAGAGAACACTATAAAAAACTATATACTAACAAATTAACAACCTAGAAGAAGGATACATTCCTAGATACATATAACCTACCAAAACTGAAACAGCAAGAAATAGGAAATTTGAACAAACCAATTTAGCAAAGAATTTGAATCCATAACCAAGAAACTCTCAACAACAACAACAGTCCAGGGCCAGATGGCGTCACAGGGGATTCTACCAAACAGTAAGAGGAGAGTTAATACCTACTCTTCTCAAACTATTTCAAAAACATAGCGAAGGAAGGAAAACTTCCAAATTCATTCTATGAGGCCAGCATTACCCTGATAGCAAAACCAGATAAAGACACCACACACACACACACACACACACACACACACACACACACACAGAGCTACAGGCCAATATCCCTGATGAACACAGATGCAAAATCCTCAACAAAACACTGGCAAACTGAGGGGCGCCTGGGTGGCTCAGTCGGTTAAGTGGCTGGCTTCAGCTCAGGTCATGATGTCAAAGTTCGTGGGTTCAAGCCCCGCGTCAGGCTCTGTGCTGATGGCTAGCTCAGAGCCTGGAGCCTGCTTCAGATTCTGTGTCCCTCTCTCTCTCTGACCCTCCCCTGCTCGCACTGTCTCTGTCTCTCAAAAATAAATAAAAGACATAAAAAAATAAAAAAAATAAAAAAAAACACTAGCAAGCTGATCCAACAATACTTTAAAAAACTCATTCACCACAATCGAGATGTATTCAATACAACAGATGGCTCAATATTCGCAAATCAATCATGTGATACACCATATTAATAAAAGAAAGGATGAGAACCATATGGTCATTGCAATAGATGCAGAAAAAGCATTTGGCAAAGTACAACATTCATTCATGATTTTTAAAAAAACCCTCAACAAGTAGATTTAGAGGGAAACACCTCAATAAAACCAGGGCAATATATAAAAACTCACAGCCAACATCATCCTGACTGTTCCCCCCCGCAGGTCTGGAGCAAGACAGGGAGGCCCACTCCCCCCACTGTATTCAGCATAGCACTGGAAGTCTTTTTTTCCTCACATTTATTTATTTTTGAGAGACAGAGTGTGAACAAGGGAGGGGCAGAGACAGAGGAAGAGACACAGAATCTGAAGTAGGCCCCAGGCTCTGAGCGGTCAGCACAGAGCCCGACGTGGGGCTCAAACCCACAAACTGTGAGATCATGACCTGAGCCGAAGTTGGACGCTCAGCCGACTGAACCACCCAGGCGCCCCTGGAAGTCTTAGCCACAGACAACAACAAAAGGCATCCAAATTAGTAAGGAGAAAGTCAAACTTTCACTATTTGCAGATGACATGTTACTATAGATAAGAAACCCAAAAGACTCCACCAAAAAACTGCTAGAGCTGATAAATGAATCCAGTGACGTCACAGTGTACAAAATCAAAGTACAGAAATCCGTTGCATTTCTGCACATCAGTAATGAAGCGGTAGAAAGAGAAATTAACAATCCCATTTACAACTGCAACAAAAATAGTAAGATACCTAAGAATAGACCTAACCAAAGAGGTAAGAGATCTGTACTCTGAAAACTATAGAGCACTGATGACAGGAATTAAAGATGACACAAAGAAATCATGGATTGAAAAAACAGATATTGTCAAAGTGTCTACACTACCCCAGGCAATCTACACATTTAATGAAATCCCTACCCGAATACCAACAGCATTTTTCACAGAACTAGAACAAACAACCCTAAAATTTGTATGGAACCACAAAAGACCCTGAATAGCCAAAGCAACCTTGAAAAAGCAAAGCAAAGCTAGAGGCATAATAATTCTGGAGTTCAAGTTATATTACAAAACTGTAGTCATCAAAACCTTATGGTACTGGCACAAAAACGGACAAATAGATCAATAGAACAGAGTAAAAAAAATCCAGAAATAAGCCAGCGTTATATGGTTAGTTAATCTGTAACAAGACAGTAAAGAATATCCAATGGGAAAAAGACAGTCCCTTCAACAAATGGTGTTGGGGAAATTGGATAGCACTGTGCAAAAGAATGAAATTGGAACACTTCCTTAAACCACGCACAAAAATAAACTCAAAATAGATTAAAGACCTGAATATGAGACCTCAAACTATAAAAATCATAGAAGCGAACACAGGCAGTCACTGCTCTTACATCAACCATAACAACATTTCTCTAGATTTGTCCCCTGAGGCTGGGGACAGGAAAGCAACAGTAAATTAACGACTGGAACCACATCAAAATAGAGAGCTTCAGCACTGCGGAGGAAACAACGAACAAAACTCAAAGGCAGCCCACAGAACAGGAGAAGGTATTTGCAAATCATATCTCTGATAAAGGGTTCGTATCCAAAATCTATCAAGAACTTATCAAACTCAACACCCAAACAACAACCCAGTGAAGAAATGGGCAGAAGACATGAATAGACACTTCTCCAAAGAGGACATCCAGACGGCCAACAGGCACATGAAAAGATGCTCAACGTCACTCATCATCAGGGAAACACAAATCAAAACCACACTGAGATACCACCTCACGCCTGTCAGAATGGCTAAAATTAACCAACACAGGACATAATAGATGTTGGTGGGGATGCAGAGAAAGAGGACCCTTCTTGCACAGCTGGTGGGAACACAAACTGGAGCAGCCGCTCTGGAAAACAGTGTGGAGCTTCTTCGGAGAGTTAAAAATAGAGCTGCCCTGTGACCCAGCTGTTGCATTATTAGATTCTTACCCAAAGGACACAAAAATACTAATTCAAAGGGATACATGCACCCCAATGTCTGTAGCAGCATCATTTACAAGAGCCAAATTTTGGAAAGAGCCCAAATGTCCATCGACTGATGAATGGATAAAGATGTGTGTGTGTGTGTGTGTGTGTGTGTGTGTGTGTGTGTACATACATTATTATATACAGAGATATCGATATATAAGGATAATGGAATATTACTCAGCCTTTAAAAAGAGTAAAATCTTATAATGACATGGAGAGAGCCCGATAGTATTATGCTAAGTAAAATTAGTCAAAGACAAATACCAAATGGTTTTACTCACATGCGGAATTAAAAAAAATAAAACAAACAAGTAAAGGGGGAAAAACAGGGAGAGACTCAAAGCAAGAAACAGACTCTAACTAGAGAGAACACACTGATGGTCCCAGAGGGGAGGGGGGTGGGCGATGGGAGAAATGGGTGACGGGATCAAGGAATGTACTTGTGACCAGCACCAGGTGATAAAAACAAAAACTTAACCCCCCCCCAAAAAAAAAAAACCAAAACAAAACAAAAAACTACCACCTCAGGAAAGAACAGAATAATGCACATCTTTGGTTACTGTGAGATGGCAGGGAACTGGGAACAGGGTCTGGGACGGACCGTGGGAGTCCCACGCACGCGGCAGGGCTGGGCGCACTGGCCGGAAGTCACCGGTAGAGCAGGCGAGGGGACAGTCCTCCGGGCCAGCAGCCCTTGTTGGGTGAGGAGGGTCTGGGCCGTGTGCGGAGCACCTGCAGAGACCAGAATTCACCCCAAATATACACAAGCAAAAACGGAAAGGACACGCCCAACCACCGGCCATTCAACCACCAGAAACGGCATCTCAGAGTTTGCTGTCTGGACACAAGAAGCCAGCCGCCACCAGGCACATCCAGAGTCCCGGGGACGAGGTTACAAACATCTCACGGCAAATAAACTAATAAGCACCGGCAGGAAACACGCCGGCACAACAAGGAAAAGGAAGTCTGGTGGAGACTCGGGTGAGGCACAGCGCCCCAGGGAGACATATAAAAGTCCCCAGACCCAGAGTCCCTCACTCCGCACCTGCCACACACCCCCCGGCCAGCTCAGCTCCCTGCACAACCTCTGAGCATGGCTGACACCTGCTGCTCCAGGACTTATGTCATTGCCGCCTCCACCCTGTCCGTCTGCTCCAGCGACCTGAGCTGTGGCAGCCGCGTCTGCTCACCGGGTGCCTGCCCCGGCTCCTCCTGGCACGGGGACAACGGCCAGGAGAGCTGCTGCGAGCCACCCTGCTGCGCCCCTGCCCCCTGCTCGACCCTCGTCTGCACCCCCGCGAGCTGCGTGTGCAGCCCCTGCCAGTCAGCCTGCACCGGCTCCTGCTGCCAGGCGTCCTGCTGCACCTCCTCCCCCTG
>PISW01016173.1:0-14143 GCA_004023785.1 Mungos mungo | reverse complement strand
TCCCCTAAAGTCTCCGGTTCCCCGTTCGCACTCACTCACTCAGGCAACCGTGAGACTGCTGTCGATAAGGGGTCTGTCCGCACACCTCCGTTCTTGGAGATCAGAGAGCTGTGGCTTTTTAATTCTTCTCAGTTTGATAATTGTGGGTGGACGGAGGTAATGGGGCTCCTTACTTCTCCGCCATCTTGCCTCCACTTCCTATTTCACGTTCTTAAATAAGCACCTGCACATCTTTCTCCTACCCTTTACGGACATCGAGAACATCTGCTCTCTGTTTGACCACAGTATCTGTAAGCACTTGATGGGATCATTCATTTATTCACACGCTAACTGTAGAGTCTTCCCCTTTTCACAACTGCATCCATGTGCTGGTGGCAGTTCCTGTTTATCACAGCTACTGGTGACACAGTGGCTTCCTCGGGCCTAGAAAGGACAGTATGCATTGTCTCTGCTCATGAAGATTCCCCCCACTGTCCGTCGGAACCTAGAACCATGCCTTTGCCGAGTGGCCTGGTCACTCAGCCTCCAGTGACTCTCCTGCATTATGGCCACCATGAGATGTTTGGGAGGTGTCCTTCTCTCTGTTCCTTCGAGAAGGGCCTGGCCTTAGCTGTGAGGACCTCTGGGCAGCGCTGGCTGGCGGAGTGTGGGCCTCCTAGGGACTAGCAGTGGCAGGGGTCGGAGGGGGGGCTCCCACACTTGGCCTGTCTGCATGCGGTGCTGGTTGAGAAAGCAAGCCGTGGGCCAGTGGGCCCCCGTTCCACGTGAGTCCTGGGGCTGTGGGAGCTCCTGGGCCTCGCTGGGCACCTGTTCCTCCCTCCTGGGAAGCAGGGCCGGGAGATCGTAGAGCACCCAGCCTGCCTTTCTCAAAGGATGTATCAAAACAAGTCTCACGTTTTTTGGTTTCTTTTTTATTTTTCTGTCTTATCTAAGCTCTGGTTAGAGAAACAGGCACTGGTGAATTTCCTGGATGCCAGGGATATGGGGAGATGTGCTTGCCAACTCTTGGGTAAAAGGGTAACGGTGTGAAGTGTTATTAGCAAATAAAGCACTGAAGTATGTTTTTTCTTATGAAACTAGGTATATTCTAGAATTGTCCAAAAAATAGGAATTATGACTCATTCAGTTAATTCAGTAAAGATTTATTAGCACCTACTCAGTGTCAGACGCATTTCTTGGCAATGATACAGTGACAAGCAAAGAGAAATAAAAACTCTGCCTTTGTGGGTAGATATTTGAGGGGGAAAGATAGGTAATGAGCGAGGTAAGTAAATATTCAGTAGGTATTAGTGGTAAGTGCTAAGGGGAAAAATCAGGTAAGGAAGGGACATGGGCCATGTCCTGAGAGGGTGGTGAGAAGGCTTGCCAGTGAAAGTGAAACTGAGCCAAGAACTCGAGTGAGACCCTGATGTGGGCCTGGGTCTGGTATGTTCATGAAGAGGTGGGGCTGCCTGGCTCAGTCTGTAGAGCACGTGACTCTTTTTTTCTGTTTTCAATTTAAATTCTACTTAGTTAACGTACAGTGCAATATTGCTTTCAGGAGTAGAATTCAGTGATTCATCACTTACATACAACACTCAGTGCTCATCATAACAAGTGCCCTCCTTAATGCCCAGCCATCCCCCACCTCCCTCTGTCAACCCTCCGTTTGTTCTCTGTTGTTCAGAGTCTCTTGTGGTTCGTTTCCCTCCTTTTTTCTCCTTTCCATATTTTCATCTGTTTTGTTTCTTAAATTCCACATGAGTGGACTCATATTGTATTTGTCTTTCTGTGACTTCTTCCACTTAGCATTATACTTTCCAGCTCTGTCTATGTCATTGCAAATGGTAAGACTTCATTCTTTTTGTGGCTGAGTCCTATTCCGTCGTATGTGTACCCCAGCTTTATCCACTCATCAGTCAGTGGACATTGGGCTCTCTGCATAGTTTGGCCATTGTTCATAATGCTGCTGTAAACATTGGGGTGCATGTACCCCTTTGAATCTGTATTTTTGTATCCTTTGTGTAAATACCTAATAGAGCATGCAACTCTTGATGTCAGGGTTGTGAGTTTCAGGCCCCACATGGCGTGGAGCCTACTTAAAATAAAAAAAAAATTAAATTAAAAAAAGAGTCAAGGGGCTCACGTGGCTGCACTGGAGTGAGCAAGAGAAAGAAGAGATCGTCCAGAAATGCAAAGGAGGAAATGGAAAGGCAGATCACTTAGGGCTTCTAAGGTCACGGGCAAGACTTTGGCATAACTCTGGGTGACGTAGGAGATGCCGGAGGTTCTGAGCGGAGAGCGGATGGTCAGAAGTATGTGTTTGTGGGGCCACTCTCCCTGCCATGGTGACATGGCCTGGAAGGGATAAGGGCAAAGGTAGAAAGACCAGCTGAGAGGCCGTGGCAATCATCGAGGTCGGTGGTGACAGTGTCCTCGGCCAGGGAAGGAAGTGTGGAGGTAGCTGAGGTGGTTGAATTCTGGATACATTTTCAAGGCAAAATCGGAAGGACTTGATAATAGGTTGCAGGTGGGATGTAACAAAAGCGGGGCATCAAGGATGACCCCCAGATTTGGCCTGAGCACCTCAGAGAATAAAACTATCGTTTCTAAGATAATGACATCATAAATGAGGTGTGGCAAATAAGGTCTAGAGAAAACTGTACGAGTATTACATCTTTTTAAAAGAGCTGACCACTGGGGCGCCTGGGTGGCTCAGTTGGTTAAGCACCTAACTTCAGCTCAGTTCATGATCTCACGGCTCATGAGTTCGAGCCCCACATCGGGTCTCTGCTGTCAGCGCAGAGCCTGCTTCAGATCATCTGTCCCTCTGTCTCTCTGCCCCTCTCCCACTCGCACTCTCTTAAAAAAAAATAAACATAAATAAATAAACATTTAAAAAATAAATAAAATAAAAAACTTGACCATTAGCAAGCATGCACAAAGTATAATAAATTATGCTAATTTAAAAGTTTAAAAAATTTTTAAAAAAATATTTATTCCTTTTTGAGAGAGAAAGAGAATGTGTGAGTAAGTGGGGAAGGGCAGAGAGAGGGGGCCGGAGGATCCAAGGTGAGCTCTGAGCTGACAGCACCAAGCCCGGAGCTGGGTTTGAACCCCCAAGCCGTGAGGTCATGACCTGAGCCAAGGCTGGAAGCTCAGCTGACTGAGCCACCCAGGTGCCCCAAGTGTGCTTCGTCTAAATTGTAGTTTTACAGGAACAGAATGTCTTAAGTTTAGTCACCATAAAAATTTTTGGATTGAATGTTTTTCTTTTTCTTTTTAATTATTTTCCTTGTAAATTCTTTACCTTTTATAGCTCTTTACAAAACAAGGTGTATCTATCTCTGCCACAAATTGAAATGTAAAGTTAAGTGCCCTGAGGCACCCTATTATTTTGTTAAACATGGATAAAAGATGTGAAAACTGTGGAATAATGACCAGACTGAGACAGATTCCACTGGCTGACAGCTCAGGCTCCCTGACTCTGCGTGTGGACAGCACCACGCCTCTGCTCCGGAATGTCTGTCACAAAACGGCAGTGTGGGTTTGGTGCTGTGATCTGAAAGATGACGCCAAGGGAAGGTGGGGAAAATGCGATGCCTCACTCCTGATGGGTCAGAACGCCAGTCCGAGGTTTCGCAGCGCGCCTCAGTAAAGGGGTTTGATGCAGTGTGACTTGGGGCTTCTCTGGGCCCTGGGGGAAGCCCTGGAGATGACAAGGTCTCGTGTAAACCGCCTGCCCTGCAGCCAGCTCACTGGTGAGATGGTGCCATGGGAGTCCAGCCTGTAGGCAGTCCCTAGGCTAAGCAGAAAATAATGCCCTGATAATTAAAGCAGTTTTATTTTATTTATTCTTTTTTTTTTTTTTAAATATTTGAGAGACAGAGAGAGACAGCACAAGCAGGGGAGGGTCAGAGAGAGAGGGAGACACAGAATCTGAAGACAGGCTCCAGGCTCTGAGCTAGCTGTCAGCACAGGGCCAATGCGGGGCTCGAACCCACGAACCGTGAGATCATGTGCTTAGCTGAAGCTGGAAGCCGGATGCTTAACCGACTGAGCCACCCAGGCCCCCATTTAAAGCAATTTTAGTTTGTATCTGATTTTCCCATAGAAAAAAAGCAATGTGAGAGAGAATTTTATTCTTATCAGGGATCCAGCGTTCAACATTTTATAGTTACAGGTATATTGGATTTAACTATATTTTCTTTATTATTATTATTATTATTATTAATTTTTGAGAGAGAGAGAGGCAAAGCAGGAGTGGGGGAGGGACAGAGAGAGAGAGGGGGAGACACAGAATCCGAAGCAGCCCCTTGCTCTGAGATGTCAGCACAGAGCCCGACGCAGGGCTCGAACCCACAAACCGCGAGATCACGTGCTGAGCCGAATTCAGATGCTTAACCGACTGAGCTGCCCAGGCGCCCCTATGTTTATTTGCAACTATAAGTGGCATTCAGTATATACAACTTAAGCTGTAGTAAGAAACCCAGTTCCCAGTTGTGGACTTGGATCTCATCCTGTGCCAGAAAGCTGCTTTTGTTTTACTTCGTTTTACTAGAGCAGATCAGAACACCTGCTGTTGTAATTGGAGATTTCAGAAGAATTTCATTCAGATTTTTACAACCATCTTTGGAAGAGACTTTGGACTAGTTGGTAAATGTTTTAGAAACTTCCTCAAGAGCAATTTTCTGAAAAGACTTTCTCCTCTAAATCAAGCGAACCTGAGTTTGAAGCACTTCCGTCAGCAGTGGCGGAAAAAATCCAGCATCGCAGCCACGGGGGGAGTCCCATAGGTAGCAGTGACACTCCCCTCTCGTTCCCACTTGTTACTTACACTTCTTAGCCGGGGAGCTCTTGCTCTTTCCTTGGTTCCTCTGCTTTTGGCTCTCTCGTTTGTCCGTACTGATGTTTCTCACCTGCAGATCACTAGCACTTCGTTGCACCTTATGTAACAAGACCCAGCTTCGGTGCCAATGGCAGCCACCCTCGGGTTTGTGACACAGTGACAAAATCCTGTCTCAGCTGCGGCATGGCCTCACTAGAATGTGTTTTTTGTCTGTTTGTTTTGAGAGACAGAGAAGGACAGTACGAGCAGGGGAGGGTCAGGGAGAGGAGGAGACACAGAATCTGAAGCAGCTCCAGGCTCTGAGCTGTCAGCACAGAGCCCGACGCGGGGCTCGAACCCACAAACTGTGAGATCATGACCTGAGCCGAAGCCGGAAGCCGGACGCTTAACCGACTGAGCCACCCAGGCGCCCCGAGTGCGGTTTTTAATAGGCCACGTCCCCGGGCAGTGATGAGACCTTCCTTCACGTGACAGCATTGAAAGATTCAGGCAGCTCTTACTGTGGGAGCAGCTGCAGCAGCCTGGAACTTAGGCCCCGGGGTGACCTGAAGTCTGTTAGACACCAGTCCTTTTAAGTTTCTTCGGAGAGGCTTTCGTAGCCACCTGAGAAAATGAACTTTTTAAATGGTGTGGTCATAGCTCACTTCCCTTGGCCCAATGCTGGTCCCTTTCCCCAGCCTCCCTGAGTCACGAGGGAGGCCTAGCTCTGTCTGCCCTCATCTTGCTGATATTGACCTTGAAGTGGCAGAAACACTTGCTTTGTGACTTGGGAGCCCTCGCATTTGCTCTCTGGGCCTACCCCTCTCCTCATTTCCTGGGACGGAATTTATGGTGCACTATTTGTAAGATGTGGATTTCCCCAGAGGAAAAGCACTGGACAATACAAAAAGTAAAAGTAAATGATCAAAGTAGAAACTTCTCAAAGTATCTGAGAGTATTTAAAGGTGTTTAAACCACTAGAGGGAGCCCGCATTGTTCTGATTTCTGAAAACTATAGTGTTTAACAGCTTGATTTTATTGGCTGTAGAAAAGGATACCTTCAACCAATATTTATGCATGCATAGTTTCACTGATCTCCATGAGTTTACTTCTAAGTCGGAAGTGGGAGACGACCAGGTCCAGACATAGTCTACACTGGTGAAATCTTGTACTCGGTATCCCAGAACGTGGTGCAGGCGATGTGATTTGAACAAGGACCTTGCTCCGGCTTCAGGGTCCCTGGCTTTCCCCCTTCCCTTCCCCACAACAGTCACTGCCGTCTTCTACCCTCTTCCCCCCAACACCCTCCGCAGATTCAGGCCCGTTCGGCAGAAGGTCAGCCATGTGCAGCCATATCCTGGGCTCTGGGCCCTCATTAGCGCAGGATCCCAGGCTCAGGGCGCTCAGGTAGCACGTGCTGGCCCCTTTCCACCTTTCTTCCCTTTGTCTTCCCCTGGGGGGCTCTTTCCCAGTGACTTTTTTGATTTGCACCCTTCAGATTCTCTGAGTTTTCCCTGTTGACGTTAATGGAGTTCTGTCAGTGTTTATTGTCCGCAGAGGGCCTCGTGCATAGAAGGGATTACTCAGAATACTTGTGTTTTAATATTCAGGTTATTAAAACTGTGAATGTAAAAGACAGTGCTTCTTATGCTCAATTTATAAAGCTTTTGTTTTATTTGTAAATCTAGTAAATTTTACCTGAAAATCACCATCCCTTCCATTTATATTCTGATTCATATTCAGTGAGTTTACAGATAAACACATTAGGGTTCCTTAAACTGTTGACCTCCACATAAGATTAATTCATTAAGTCACACTTTACTCTCAGACTTTATCTGACCCAAGCATGTCAAAGAGCTCGGCGAAGCATCCTGAGACTCTAACGAGCGAAGTCTTCTGAGCAATAGGCAACTCCGCACAAACACACCTAACTCACTGAAGTAGGTTAGCCTCTGGTCAGCATTTCAAACATGTTACAAGAAGAAAGCAGAAGATGGCACAGTGATTTTTAGAATATGTCGTTGTGACCTTCTGACAGGATCTAGCCAGAGTTGTTTCCGTTCACGTCTTCACGCCAGGGCTCCTCGTCCACCCCGAGGGAACAGAGTCACCTTCTCAGACCCACGCAGAGCTGAGGTCAGGGACGTGACGAGGCTGGGCCAAGGCACAGGACCCAGAGTGCTTGCAGCATTTCTGCCAGAGCCGGTTTACTGAACCCATGTGATAGGAACGGATTTTATAGTAGTAAGACTTTGTTCACCCATTGAAAAAATGTGGAACTTCTGAAACTTGACCCCTTCTACTCCGGATATGACTGACGTTGTTACTGAGAGATTTGGGTCAGTTCAGTTGCTCACACAGCACCCTCCCCAGTCCTCTTACAAACCTTTACAGGATGTGTCCCCTTACACTGGTTGCTTTGACCACCATTCTAGATCGACCTGCAGGAAGTCAAATAGCCTGGGAGCTTATCCAGCCTTTCTAGACCTTCATGGATCGCCCCAGCCCAACCCACAGCGCATGCATGGATAAAGCTAAAGTATTTATTGTGATAATTTCTGTAACGGGTGTGTTTGTGTTTGAATGTGTGTGTGTGTGTGTGTGTGTGTGTGCACCCGCACACCTGTGGGCACACATGTGTTAACCAATGCATCTTTTCAGGTTTTAAAGAGAAATCAGGGGTTATTTTAGTACCGGTATCTGTAGAGTTAATAGTTGAGGATAAAAGCTGAATACAACATACCGCCACATTTCATTGCTTCTAAGGGTCTGTTTTCTGACTGTAACACCTCTGGGGGTGGCTGCCGTGGTACGGTTGCTGCTGCTGACACATGGGCAAATTGAAGGTTTTTCCTGGGAGCACGATTTGGCACCTGCAGCGCCTCCAGATTCCAGCAAAGCAGCTGTTGGGCATCTTAGAAAAATGGAAAATGAGCCCTGGGCAGTGCAGAAAACCTCTCAGTGAGTCCTTCAGAGATCAGGCAAGGAGCCTCACGGCCCCTTGCAGGTGTGTGCCGGCCGCTGGGAAGGGCAGCCTGATCCCGGTGGAGCGCCCCTTCAGCCACTGCCACACCTGACGCTGCGGCCACCGAAGCCCTGAGCGCGCTGGAGAGCAGACCTGACTCCACAGTGTAGGACTCTGAACGTGGAGGCGGGGTGAGGAGCGTATTAACCGGTATATCGTGCTTTCTTTTCTTGTATGCAGCGCGAGAGTCATAACTTTGAAAATCTAAAGGAGTTTAAAAAGCCCCTTCAAATGGGAGTTCTGGGTGGTGAGAACAATTGTATAACATTGGGTGACCCGAGGTGGAAGCGGGAAGTGGGCTTTTGCCTCCTGTTCTCACCTCCTCCTCTCCAACACCCAGTTTTTCTGCCCTGCTGCTCACTCCGGCGTCTGTGTCTTGCAGATTCCCCCTTCCTCTGGTCAGTGGCTTTCCTGTCTGCCTCCCGAAATCCTGCACCTCCTTGGTAAATGCTTCCCCTTCTAGAGCTTCTCTGTTTCCTTATATTCAGGCTCCTTGTGTGGAGGTATATAATTTGAACCATGCTTGAATATCTGTTACTATGGAAATGTTTTGTGTTTGCTTCATGCCCGGCTTCCACACCTGTAATGGGTTGTAGGCTCTTTGTGATGGGCTCTGTGTCTTCTGCGTTTCTGTCATTTTACCCATAATGCCAGCATTGCAGTGTGCTCCCTGGGTTACTACTGGTGGACTTTAGCTGGGCTCTGAGTTTTACTAGAAGTCAGAACCATGACAGCATCGTGTGAGAAACGCCGGGGCAGGTCCTCCCACTCGCCCGTCTCCAGTGGTTTCCCTGCACCAGCTCCGGGACTCTGGTGATGAAGGCCACGGGGCGACCCTCATTATGCCCGGGCTGTGCTGTTATACTTCCTCCTCAGGGTTCACGGCCACCTTCAGTGACCCAGGTCCGGGAGCTTACTCCAGCGCCCCCAGCCCCACAGCCTGAAGACTGTTGTGCAGAACCGTCTGCTGGTGGGGGGACACAGAGATGTGCCAGGGGCTTCCCAGAAAGTGGGAGGGAGAAACAGCTGCCCAGAGTTCGACGCCACCCCGTCTGTTGTCAGGGCCGTCCCCTGCTGCACACACCCCCCTGCCCCGCACAGAAGGGATTCAGGACTTCAGGCTTTAGAAGAGCTACGTGAGCAGGGCAGTTTTAGGTCACTTCAGTTCTTCTAAAGTAACTACCAGATCGTTAATGACTGGATTCGCAGCTGAGAGTTTATTCTGATAGGGACACATTCTCTGAGTCATTCCACATGAGATGTACGGACATGTGTAACAGAATTAGAAATTAAGCATCAACATTAAGATCTGTGCCATGACTGTCACTTTAGGGTTCTCTGATTTCATGTTTAGCTCCATTTGTATAGCTTGTTTCCTTCCTTTGAATATATCATAAAAGCAGGATGAAAAATATTATATTTGGGGTGAGTTTTACATTTCTACCAATGAATGTGCTGCAGGGGTCTCTGCCCAAGTAATCGGCCGGCGCACAAAAGGTCCCTGGGAGGGCAGAGGACTTGGGGGGGGGGTCACAGGGGGCCCTGGGCCTCCCCCCGCTGAGGAGACCGAGCCTGAAAACGAGGTCCTGCTCCTTTCCTGAGATTGGAGGAAGAGCGACAGGCATGAACCTAGTTGCATCATATTTGTATTTATACTTATTTTATATTTATATTTATATTTGGTGTCCTATTTACATTTATATTTACATTAAGCATTTAATTCATTTGGAAATGATTTTTGTTTTGAGGTAAGAGTCCAGCTTTGTATTTCCCAAAGGAGTAATCGTTTATATTCATGCCACTTTTTAAACAAGACGTCTTTTCTAGCAGCCTGACATCTTTATCACATGTTCCAAGATTCTCTGTGTCACTGACTTTTCTGTCTCTCTTTGAGCCAATCCATGTTGTGTTCATTATAGTAGCTGTTAAAGTTTTAGTATTTGGTATGGCAAATTTTTCTCTAAAAATTTCCCTCCTACCTTTTTTCCCCTAAAAGTCTGTTGGCAATTCTCATACATTTATTTTTTCATATGAACTTTAAAATTATTTAGTTTCAATGTTAACAAAATCCATTGGGTTCTGATTGAAATAGTGTTAAATTTATATATGAATTTTGGAAGGTTTAATACTTTGTGATAAGTTTGGCCATCTAAGAACACTATATTTAGGGGATCTACACCATCTTGGTTGATGTCCTTCCGTAAAAATGTATGGATTTCTTCATATAAGCTCTTTATGTTTCTTGTTTGACTTTGGTAATTCATTACTTTTATCACTTTCATGAGTAGTATTTTTCTAATCAATTTCTATTTCTAACTACTAGTTACTAGTATGTCATCAATTTCTAACTACTAGTTACTGCTAGTAAAAGAAACAAAAAATATTTGTATCCAAGAACTACTAAGCTGTCTTATTAGTTATAATTGATTGTTGATTCTAGGGTTTATACTCATAGCTGTAATGCAAATCTTGTTTTCTCATATCTGCCAATACTTATTCCATTTATTTGTATCTTCTGCTACTGCATTAGCTAGGGCCTCCAAAACCATGCTATTAGACATCCTTTGGTTTTGATGTAAATTGGTAGTAAATGGCTTGGAAATTATTCTATTTTAGGTAGTTGTTTGCTTGCTTCTTTGACTTAGGAATGCCTATGAATTGTATCAAGTGTTTTTTTTGCCTCTATGCCTTTTTGATAGGGTTTTTATTTTTTTTCACTTTTTAAAAATGTAAATGTAATAAATCATGCTGATAGTTTTCCTAACAGTGCACCGCCTCAGCAGTCCTGAAATAAACAATGCTTGGTCATGTTATCTTACTCTATTAGTTCGCTGCTGGATTCTACTTGCCAGTACTGTGTTAGTATTTTCACCTCTATATTTATAAGTGAAATTGTCTGTAGTTTTCTTCATCAGGTTTTGGTATTAAGTATATTCTAGATTCTCAGAATGAACCAGTGAAACTTTCCATCCTTTTCCATGGTCTATATCAATTTTATTACATAGCAAGTATCTGTTCTCTAATGCTGTCTGCTGCCTACTGTTAATAAAGGCATAGGGTGACATCAAGCCTTTTATCTTTACCATTAGGATTTAAAACTATGATCTTACTACCTTAAAAGGAGAGCGCTAAAATGCTTTCTTCCCCTCTCTTCTGACCTGTTAGGACTTGGGCTGTTATATATAAGATATCTCTCTATATATATATTGCTTGTCATTTTGCTGTGTCTACATACAAAGTTTTGGAGTTTCAGTAATTTTAGGCTGAAGGCTTATTGCGACAGAAAGGAACAGTTGAAGGGGAGAGCTGTACACCGAGCATCCAAGGCCTTCGTTGGTGCGTAGTTGGAGATCTGTGACCGGGAAGGGACCTAGATTTAGCAGGAAAGGGAGAGCAGGGCTGGTTGTGGGAAGCCTGAGTCCAGCCCCCGGTCCCTCACACTAGGTGACTGGAGGCAAGCATTCCCCAAGCCACACGCTGTTTTTGCCCCCCCAGGTGTCACGTTCATAACTGCTTAATACAATTGCCGTGAGGATCGGAAAAAATAATATCCAAGGACTTCAAGATCCTTAAAGCACTCTATTGATACAAAACGTACTTTTATAGGATTCCTCTTTTCGGAAGACCTCATCAATGAAAGGAAAGTTTTTTGGGTACATGTTTAGGTAGTTGTTGGTTTACTGTAAGACAGTCTTTTTGATCAGGATCACTACTGACCACGAGATAATAAAACAGGTTTTACATTTTGTTAAGTAATTTCAGTTTTAAAGCTGTTACACTGTACCCCCGTGAGCCAGGCCAGGCGAGACTTAACTTTCTGGTGCCATTCGCAGTATTTAGTTAGAAAGTACACAAAACACTAGGTCATTTATTTTGTAGGTGTCCCTGCCATTTCTGCCTTTCTTGTCCTCATAGAGAACGACCTTTTCTAAGCCCTCTAATTGGTTACCTGGAAATTAGAGATTTTTAAATTTATTTATTTATTTATGTATTTGGTAGCAAAATGCTCTTCTAGCACAAAAAAAAACAGAAAAGAAAAATTTTCTCTAGCAGGTACTCACAGTTGCTGCTGATTGAATCACGACATGTTTTGAGTACCTGAAATGAAAGTTATTGAAGAGTTCATTGTATCAAATTGTGTAACAATCCCCACAGTATCGTGGTGAGAATGCGCTGTGTCCTCCTGTGTCCCCGCGTCTTCAGTGTTCACCCTAAATAACGTATCGTTGGCCTGTTAGTTCGTACCAGGCTGACTCAGCAGTGCACTAAGCTGCAGACAAAGTCCATGAACGTAGTCAACTGGCCGTGTGCCCTGGGAGAGAGTACAGCCCTCTCCTCTACTCGGTGACGGACGGTATGGATTGAGCACGGTCAGGTGCTGGGGCCGCTGGTTTCAGTCATCTGTGTCTAGTGCATGGGCAGGGGCAGGCCAGGTGTTGCGTGGTGCCCCTGGGCATCAGCGTGAGTGGGTACCCGGGATCTAGTTACAGGGGTGTGGCTCCCTTGATGAAATGCCATCTGCCAGTGCAAATACAAAGGACAGAACATGCCACCAAAAGGAAACATTGCAAGATCCCCCAAATACTATAAAAATATATGGTTACTAAACTCACTGAGGAAAAGGCTTAGGGTCTGGAAACATCTTTCTCATTTTGGGTAGAGTCACTTAGGAAGTCATTCTTTCCACAACAAATGAGCAGAGCTAAAGGGAGTGACATATTTTTCTAAAGGAACGATCGTCTTGTTGGATTTCTGCTTTCTTGCGTTCGATGGTGATCACTCATCACTGCCCAGAGCACTGGAAGCTTATAGCATATTATCATTTGTTCCGAGGGAAGATGTAATTAAATAATTCTGGAACATGACCAAAGATTGAATCTCTTAAGAGAGAAATTCGGTAAGCAGTCTCTTTCTCTAACATTGATGTCTTAATTATTGGATTGCCTACCTATTTAGCCATTTCTTCTGGAAACTGCCCGCCCCACCCCCTGCCTGACTGCAGCTGTGCCCCAAACCTGTCCCCTTCCTGTTCCCTGCCCAGTGTGAGCCTGTGAGCACCCAGCGTAAGCACCGCCATACCACCTTCCTTGGTGGGTTCGGAATTGCCACCCGGGGTGGCCTGTGTCCGCCTGGCTGCGTCCTGCACAGTGAGGTGTACGCTCGGGAGCTGTTGTTCTTTGCCCCTTTTGCCACATGGTTTGGGAAGCAGAGAGAGCCCCTCAGAAGGCAGAGACTGGCCCGAAGGGAACTCAGAAAAGAAGAATCTCCAGGGGCTGTGGAGTGTTAGCCTGTTGATCTGAGTGTGTCCTGCTGTGTCGTTCTGGAAGGCCTGGCTGTCCTGGGAGCAGGTCCTGGAGCAGAGGTCTTCAGGAAGTAGCTGGGTTCCCACTGGGGAGCAGGTGGCATAACGTAGAGGATTGTGCAGGTGTGTCCACACCTAAAATCCCGTGGCTCTCTAGAGGCGGGAGGTAGCTGTCACTCCTAGTACTTAGTATAATTTAGAAACTAGAGTTTACAGACCCTGCTTATAGTTGGCCAAGTATATTGTTTCCTTTTTTTTTTTAATCTTTATTTATTAATGTTGAGAGTGAGCAAAAGAGAGGGAATCTCAAGCAGGCTCTGCCCTGCCAGTCCAGAGCCCGTCGGGGGGCTCGAACTCATGAACCGTGAGATCATGACCTGAGCTGAAATGAAGAGTCAGATGCTTAACCGACTGAGCCACACGGGCACCCCTCAGTTTCCTTTTTAAATCATATTTTATTTTTTGAAGTAATACAGCATCATAATTTTAGAGCCCAATATTCCGTTACGACAAAGCAGCGGGTCACAGCCCTTTTCTAATTTCCTGGAATCAGTGACTGGATAATTGAGGCCTTTCTTCCGCTGGTTATGTCTGCGTTCCTACATCGCGTGTGTTTCAGTAGTATTGACTCCCTAGTAGGTGACAGGAATGCCTTTACCCCACCAGACACTCTGTTCCTCCATCCCCCTCATGTAGTTTTACCTCACAACTTTAGGTTAAATTAGTCTTTAATGTGGGTACAGAGAAGCATGTGTGTGCCATGAGGAGGCTTCCTTCAGTCGTGGTAAGTGCCTCGCTTTTGGTTTGCTCCGTTTTCCTGCACCTGCTCCTGGTTCCTGAGCGTGCTGAAGCACCTCAGATACCCCGCCAGTGCTGGGCTCGGTTGTCCGCCCTGGAGAGGCTGGACCCGGGTCGGAGCTGTCCTGTTCCAGTCTGGGCAGGTTACTCTCTACACGTGCTGCCCGCTCCGCATCCTCGTTTCCACCTTCCTGAGAATTTGCTTTGGGTC
>PISW01016172.1:0-14146 GCA_004023785.1 Mungos mungo | reverse complement strand
TGAATACTGGAGACGAACCATGGACTGAGGGGGGAGGGGGAGGGAGGGAGGGGGGATGGTCATGGTGGGGGGCACTGGTGGGGAGAAGCACGTGGTGTTATATGGAAACTAATTTGACAATAAACTATTATAAAAAAATTAAAAAAAATTATTTATCCATTCAACAAACATATCAATCATGTACTATGTAAATGGAAGGCATTTTTAAGTATCTATTAGGAAAAAAATATTAATTGGGCATGGTTATCATTTTCTTATCCATTAATGAAGATCAGATAAGCATGTTAATGACTATAATATAGGGCAACAAGTGGTGTATCTGTAAAAGACATGGTGAGACACTCTGGAAATTCCCAGGCAGACAAATTGTTGGAATTACATGCACTACCTCAGTTGTTCTGTCCACACCAGGATATCCAAAGCTTGCTACTGCCTGCTCTTTTCTGCTTACAATGTTCTTACCTTATTCACTTTTCTAGCTAACTTTAAGTTTTGATATTATAGCCTCCACAAGGTGCATTTTTAGTGTTCTCTCTTGCCTAGGGTAGGTGCATATCCCTTGAGGTACCAACGTACACTGTATTCTAAGAGTTTACACATCTGTCTATCCACCAGAATGTTTTTCCTTCTATTTCTGTATGTCGTCTGCTACACATAATGCCCAGGACATGTTAGGAATGACTTAAAGGCCTGCTGAATGAGGATTGGAGGAATATAGTAACCATATTATAGAATGCACAAAGATGGAGCTTGAAGATGAAGAAAAAGGGGCAAACTATTTGACATAGAGGAAATATGACCAAAGCACAGGTGAGACACTGATATATGGAGAAAAGCAGGTAGTAGAGTTGAACTTTGCTGTACGTTTTCTGGATCAGTGATTTGGGAAAGATTTTGGAATTTATGCAGATTGAGAAGGCTTTTGAATATCAGGCTGAGGAGTCTTCACCTATTTTTGTTTGTTTTTTGAGAGAGAATGAGTGCAGGGGAAGGCCAAAGGGAAAGAATCTTAGGCAGGCTCCATGATTAGCATGGAAGTGACTCAGGACTCCATCTCATGACCATGAGGTCATGACCTGAGCCGAAATCCAGAGTCTGAAGCTTAACTGACTGAGCCACCCAGGTGTCCTGAGTCTTCACTTATTTGTTAAACAACAGAGTAGCAATGAGTGTTTTTAACCAATAGAGTTTCATTATTGGAGCTCTACTTTGCAAATTTTAGCATTATGATATGGCTGAAGATGTGTAGCAGGAGAGAGTAGCGGCAAAGGTGAACTGAGAAACTCTTCATTCACAGGCCTTGGTCTAGGGTCTGGAGACACTGAAGCATGTAAGTAATGGCCTGTCTTTGAAATCTTACAGTTCAGCAGGGGAGAATGACCTTTAAAGAAGGAGGAATAGTCCTGGAAGATATTGTAGAGGTTCTATGCAGGGAGCTTTGTCCGTGTGCAGGGGAGGTTGGCTATAGTTAGAAACTGACATTTACCTGGGAGGAAGAAATTCCCACTAAGTCAGTAATTACAAAAGGAGGAGTTGTTTGAAAGAAATAAAATGTTTTATTTACATTGAATCCATTGGGGGTTTTTTGCCAATCACAGGCAGAAATGACACTACAGGTTTATTGAACAAATTATATCTCATGGATCTACCAACTGAATTTCTACAATCACACCCATTATGGAGCATAAGAAATCACCATTGTTAAACTGAATGTCAGGCAGCTTCTTTTACATTTTAGAGTGTCAGGAGTATAAATTTAGGTAGATAAAAAGGGATGATATAACTATTGAGAAAATAGTGTGCAAATCTAACAATAATCACAGAGAACCAGAAACCAATTTAGACCAGATATGGGCAATCAAATACCGATGTGACTGCTGAGAGTAAAACCCACTTTAGGACTCTGTGCTACGACGGTCCTACCTACAAACCTGTGTACCTTGCTGTGCTGGGGCTCAGAAACCTACTGGAACAAGGGCTCTGCTGTTTCCTTAAAGAAAACAACTCTCTACTCTTAATGAGTATATTTCCAGTTTGAGGAAGAATTTCAGATGGGAAGAGCTGTAGGTCCGGAATCCTTCCCTATCAAGTAGGTGAGTGCATCTGTCACACTTTCTACTCACAAAGGCAAGAGTAGAGCAAAATCATTTAGTTCATTTGCTTCTAGTTCTGGCCCCTTTCTCCAACTGCAGACAAGTCTGCCAATCGGTGTCGGTTTTGTCAGGAAATTTTGTGACATGAATGCCTGGGATGAGTCCGTGGATTACATTCTGACAGACTCTTGAGAACCTGTCAGAAATAACACTATAGGAATCTTCACAGAGAATTGCAGTCTGTTTGATATCCAGGGCAGTGACCTAGAGAGGGAAGATCAGAATCTTTCCATATCCTATTACAGATTGGCCAAATCAATGTCTGTAGTAATTAAACCTATTATAGTTTAAGACAGGTAAAAGAGAAAGTGACAAAATTGGAAAGAATCACCTCAAGAAATCTATAGCCTCAATTAGATTTCCAATCCAACCTCCCTTATCTTGAATTCTAGTTTCATTAATGCATTGCTTGCCCATGAAAAGTGCTTGAATTAGTCAGGATAAACTAGTTTGTGTTCCACAAAGAAACAGTTCCAAAATCTCAGTTGCCTGAGACAATAATAGTTCATTTGTACCATGGGTTATGCTGAGAAGCAACAGATGCTCCAGTCTGGAATCAAATAAAAAGAGACACTGAATTTCAGAGGGATTGGGTATGAAGGAGATTCCCATAGGGATGGACATAAGAACATAGGCTTGGAAGAGAGGAGCGGTCACCCCACCACTGTCACCCCAGAGCTTCCCATACCTGTCACGGACACCCCTAAATCAGTGCTTATTTTGAACATTCCAGAAGATCTGAAGGTTATGGCCTAAGTGTTTCCTGACATCACTGCATTCTGGTTTACTTTTCTATCAGAATTTTTCTACTAATGGTTTCAGCATAAGGAAAGGAAGGTCTTCTGTGGATTTTATTTTATTTTATATATTATTGAAGTATAATTGACAGTACTGTATTTGTTTCAGGTGTACAACATAGTGATTCCATTATTCTATATATTACTCAGTGTTCACCATCACATCTGACATCATACAATATAATTACAATATTATTGACTATATTCCCTATGCTGTACTTTTCATCTCTGTGACTTAGTTTTTTAAAAAAATATTTATTTATTTATTTTGAAGGAAAGAGAGAGGGAGAGAGTGCACATGCACAAACGCCAGTGGGTGGAGGGGACAGAGAGAGAGGAGAGAAAGAATCCTACCCAGGCTTCATGCTGTCATTGCAGAGGCCAGTACAGGGCTCAGTCTCACAAACCATGAGATCATGACCTGAGTCAAATCAAGAATTGGACGCTTAATCAACCAAGCCACCCAAGTGCCCTGATTTAATTTTTTTTAACGTTTTATTTATTTTTGAGAGAGAGAGAGAGAGAGAGAGAGAGCGTGAGCAGGGAGGGTCAGAGAGAGAGGGAGATACAGAATCTGAAGCAGGCTCCAGGCTCCGAGCCAGCTGTCAGCACAGAGCCCGATGAGAGGCTCGAACCCACGAACTGTGAGATCATAACCTGAGCTGAAGCCAGACGCGCAACTGACTGAGCCACCCCGGTGCCCCTAATTTTTTTTATAACTGAAGTTCATACTCCTTAATCCCTTTCAACTATTTTGCTCATCCCCTTACCTACCTCCCCTCTGGCAACCACCAGTTAGTTCCCTGTATTTAAGAGTCCGGATTTTTTGTTTGTTTATTCCTTTCTTTTATTTTTTATATTCTACATGTAAGTGAAATCATATGGTATTTGTCTTTCTACATCTGATTTATTTCATTTAGCATAATAGCCTCTAGGTTCATCCATGTTGTCACAAATGGCAAGATGTCATTTTTTGTGGCTGAATAATATTCCATTGTAGATGTACATTTTCTTTATCCATTCATCAGTCAGTGAACACATGTGTTTCTTCCATACCTTGGCTATTGTAAATAGTGTTGTAATAAACATAGGGATGTACATATCTTTTTGAATTACTTTTTGGTTTTTGGGGGGGGTGGTAAATACCTAATAGTGGAACACTGGATCATGTGGTTTTTCTATTTTTAATTTTTTGAGGAACTTCCAAACTGTTTTCCTTAGTGGTTCCACTGGTTTACATTCCCGCCAACAATGCATAAAGGTTCCCTTTTCTTCACATCCTTTCCAACACTTGGTATTTCTTTTAGTCTTTTAGATTCTAACTATTCTGACAGATGTGAGGTGATATCTCATTGTGGTTTTGATTTGCATTTCTTTGATTATCAGTGACACGGAGCATCTTTTCATGTGTCTGTTGGCCATCTGCATGTCTTCTTTGGAAAAATGTCTATTCAAGTCCTCTGCCTATTTTTTAATAGAATTGTTTGTTTTTTTAGTGTTTAGTTGTGTATGTTTTTTATTTGTCTTGGATATTCACACCTTATTTGATAGATTGTTTGCAAATATCTTCTCCGATTCAGTGGGTTGTCTTTCTGTATTGTTGATCATTTCCCTTGCTGTGCAAAAGCTTTTCAGTTTGGTGTAGTTCCAATTGTTTATTTTTGCTTTTGTTTCTCTTGCCTGAGGAGACATCTTCATAAATATATTGCTAAGGCCAATGTCTAAGAGATTACTGCCACTGTTCTTTTAGGAGTTTTATGGTTTCAGGTGTCACATTTAAGTCTTTAATCCATTTTGAGCTTTACTTTTGTGTATGGTGTAAGAAAGTGGTTCAGTTTCATTCTTTTGCGTGTAGGTGTCCAGTTTTCCCAGTATCATTTATTGAAAACATTCTTTTCCACATTATATATCCTTGCTTCCTTTGTTATAGATTATTTGACCACATAGGTATGGGTTTACATCTGGGCAAAAGTTTCCCTGTTTAAATTATGGTGGGGCCTAGGATATTAACAAAGACATATTTATATTCATTAAATAGCATTTAAAATTAAAATTAAAATTATAGTGGTTTGCTAAGAGGCCAGACATAGATAGGTTAAACATGTATTTACTTAGGGACCTTGGTCCAGTTTATGAATTTTTCATTTCTATTAAATTTTAGAAAATACTTAAATATTCTTGTGCCCATAAGATTATCTGGTAAACATTATATGCTTTTGAGTAGTAAATTCGTGGCACTTAAAAGCACTTCTAATAGAAGTTAAACGGTGGAGGGGGAATATAATTAATATTTATAATATGTTTATTATATATAATTATATATAAATAATATTAATCATGTTAATTATAATATAATATTAATATTGATAATTAATAGCTAACACAATGTTTTTGAGAACTCTGGTATCCTAATATTACTCAAGCTCATCTGGTGATTCCTACTGGAATTGTGTCAATACATTGGAAGGGTAAACTGAATGTAGATGTGACCAACTTCAGACATTCCAGAACATCCCAGAAGAAGGCAGGATTTGTTGTTGTGGGTTTCAAACCCTTGTATCTGAGCCCCAGACCATATCATTTTAGGTTCAGTGTTGTGATAGAAATGCCAGGTTTTCTGAATGTGAGAAATGTTTTTGGGGTGCCTGGGTGACTCAGTTGGTTAAGCATCTGACTTCAGCTCAGGTCATGATCTTACAGTTCATGGGTTTAGGCCCCACATTGGACTCTGTGCTAACAGCTTAGAGCCGGAGCCTAGTTCAGATTCTTTGTCTCCCTCTCTTTCTACACCTACCCCCCTTGCTCTCAATCTCTCTCTCTCTCTCTCTCTCTCTCTCTCTCTCAAAATTTTAAAAAATTTCAAAAAAGAGAAAAATAAAAATGATGTTGGTAAATTTCCCCCAGTTTTATTAATATTTCTCTTTCTGGGCCGTATGTTCCAAAGGATCTGAGAAACTCTGCAGCCATGATTGTTTGAGGGCACACAGGTTTTATTTTTCCTCTGTATATTCCTGATCACATTGACTTCTTGTGATTAAAACTGTAACATTCATTTAGCTGTGAGTAAAACAAGTTACTGTGTGTGTGTGTGTGTGCGTGATGAATCAGTACAGGACATAGTACAGGACTGGCCGGGTCCAGTTGTTAGGATCCTTTCCATTGTGCTCCAGGACCGTCTCTTTCCAGGGTACTCCCATCCCAGGTACTTAGTCGCTCCCCCCACCTTCACTTCCTAGCATTTGCTCTGACACTTCCTCACCCCAAAATAGACTGGCCATCTTATCAGGACAATAGATTTCTTTGGTACGAGGACTATGACTACGTATCTGCTACCCCTAAGGCAGCTCATCGCCATAAGAGAAGAATGAATGAATGAGCTGACTGGCTTCAGGCTGACTGGCTTCAGGCTGTCTAGATGCTAGTCCTACCTTCACCCCAATTTCCACCTTTATGAGAAGGCAAGCAAAAGCATCCTCTTTCCTTAGGAAGGCATACCCATCTCCAGCTGTCTTCCAGCTCTAAAAGTCTACATCCTTAAGAACTGAGACTGTTCTCATGTCCACGTTTCTGCCCTCACCCCCAACACCTGCTGTGAAGAGGTGGAGCCAGCCTGCCTTTGTCTGGACATGTCTTCCCACCTGCCTTCCTTGACAACTCAGTTCTGACATTGTGTCCCCAACTGACAGTGACTGGCATGCAGTGTGTCCGGTGTGTAACTACAGTCTTTTTTTTTTTTTTTAAGATTTTTCATTTATTTTGAGAGACAAAGAGAGAACAAGTAGAGGAGGGACAGAGAAAGAGGGGAACAGAAGATCCGAAGCAGGATTTGTGCTGACAGCAGACAGCCTGATGCAGGGCTTGAAGTCATGAGCTGTGAGATGATAACCTGAGCTGAAGTTGGGTGCTTAACTGACTGAGCCACCCAGATGCCCCACCATAGTCTTTTCTTATTTGATGACAACAGATAACAGTACTACCTTTCAAAATATCTAAAATATAAAATGGAAAGAAACGATGGAAAAGTCATTTCTCTCCTTGTGGGAGTTTTCAGGTTCAATGAAGAGAAGGCTAATAACACTCAATAAATAAGTGTTGCATAGAAATGGAAAAAGAGATTTTAGATGGTAAAGCAAAACCCCAAAGTACTGCATGAATGCTTACTGTTAGTTTTTTCACTGATAAGTTAAAATTGGAGTATTTTTAGGTGATAAAAAGTATTTGCAAAGTTCTATTAATCCAGCATTTATTTATAAATTGCACTGCTTTGAAATTCCATATTTGTGATCAAGGCTGGCTGTAAAACTACTCAAAAACACATGGTCCTTTATTTTTTTTAAATGTATAGCCATATTTATTTATTTATTTATTTATATTTTAAATGTTTATTTATTTATTTTTGAGACAGACAGAGTGAGCAAGGGAGGGGCAGAGAGTGAGGGAGACAGAGAATTCCAAGCAGGCTCCATGCTGTCAGCACAGAGCCACCATGGGGCTCAAACTCACCAACCATGAGATCATGACCTGATCCAAAATCAAGAAGCAGCTGCTTAATGGACTGAGCCACCCAGGCGATGCACACATGGTTCATTATTAAGAATTATGCACAGTCTGCATTACTCAGAAGAATAAATTGCCTTCTTAAAAAAAAGGCCCAGAACATAACAGAAAACTCTTTTAAAAATTCCTTGTCAATTTAATAGAAAAAAATCACCACCAGAGAGATTTCTGTTGGCTTTTTAAAGAATTCAAGTATAGTTAACATGCAGTATTGTATTAGTTTCAGGTGTACAATATGTGATTCAACAATTGTATACATTACTCAGTGCTCATCATACTGAGTACATCATACATCATCAAGATTACTCATAATCCCCTTCACCTGTTTCACCCATCCCCCTCCACCCACCTCCTCTCTGATAACCATTTATTCTCTATAGTTCAGAGTGTGATTTTTGATTTGTCTCTTTTTTCTTTGTTTGCTGTATTGTTTTTTATTCAACTTGTGAGTGAAATCTTATATTTGTATTCCTCTGGTGGCTTGTTTCTCTTAGTATCATACTCTCTAGATCCATCCATGTTGTTGCAAATTGCAAGATTTCATCCTTTTTTAAATTTCATTCTTTTTATGGTTGAATAATATTCTTTTATATATATACATGTGTATATACTCATTAGAATTTATTTTTAAATTTGCTATAGAGATGCCTGAGTGGCTCAGTCAGTTAATTGTCTGACTCCTGATTTACCACTCAGGCCATAATCTCATGGTTTGTAGATCAAGTCCTGTGTTGGGGCTCTGCGCTGACAGCACGGAGTCTGCTAGTGATTCTCTCTCCTTCTCTGCCTCTCTCCCACATGCATATGCACACACACACACACACACACTCTCTCTCTCTCTCAAAATAAATTAAAAAACAGGGTTTTGGGGTGCCTGGGTGGCTCAGTCGGTTAAGCATCAGGCTTCAGCTCAGGTCATGATCTTATAGTTCATGGGTTTGAGCCCCACGTTGGGCTCTGTGCTGACAGCTAGCTCAGAGCCAGGATCCTGCTTCAGATTCTGTATCTCCCTCTCTCTCTGACCCTCCCTTGCTCTCACTGTCTCTTTCTGTCTCTCAGAAAAAAAAAAGAAATTGATAGAATTCATCTGTGAAACTGTCTGGTCTCTCATGGACTTCTGTTTGTTGGGAGTTTTTTTCATTGCCAATTAAATTTCCTTGCTGGTAATCAGTCTGTTTAACTTTTCTACTTTTCCTTAATTCAGTTTTGGAGGGTTATATATTTCTAGGATTTTATCCATTTTTTTTTAGATTGTACAATTTATTACCATGTAGTTTTTCATATTTTCATATAATCCTTTGTATTTCTGTGGTGTCAATTGTTATTTCTTCTCTTTCATTTCTGATTTTGTTTATTTAAGTTGTCTTTTTTTTTACTTTTGATGAATCTAGCTAAAGGTTTATCAATTTTGTTATTTTAATAGGATGAACTCCTGGTTTCATTGATCTGTTCTATTGTTTTATTTCATTCCTATTTCATTTATTTCTCCTTTAATCTTTATTATTTCCTTCCATCCGCTGGTTTTGGTTTTTGTGTATTCTTACTTTTCTCGCTCCTTTAGGTGTAAATTTAGATTGTTTACTTAAGATTTATCTTGCTTCTTGATTTAGGCCTGTATCGCTATAACCTTCCCTCTTAAAACAGCTTTTGCTGCATCTTGAATATTTTGAACTATTGTGTTTTTGTTATCATTTGACTCTCCTATTTTTTTATTTCATTTTTGATTTCTTGGTTGACACATTCATTGTTTAGTAGCAAGTTATTTTACTTCCATGTATTTGTGTTCTTTCCGGATTTGTTCTTCTGGTTGAATTCTAGTTTCATAATGTTGTGGCCTGAAGCACAGCATGATATATATGACTTGGATCTTTTTGAAATTCTTGAGACTTGTTTTATGGCCTAATATATGATCTCTTCTGGAAACTGTTCCATGTGCACTTGAGAAGAATGTATATTCTGCTGTTTTGGGATAGAATATTCTCAATATATTTGTTAGATCCATCTGGTCCAATGTATCATTTAAGAACACTGTTTCCTTGTTGATATTCATTTTGGATAATGTATCCATTGATGTAAGTGGGGTGTTAAAATCCCTTACTATTATTATATTACTATCTGCTACTTCCTTTATGTTTGTTATTCGCTGTTTTATATATTTGGGTGCTCCCGTATTGGATGCATAAATATATATGATTGTTAGGTCTATTCGTTGGATTGTTCCCTTTATAATTATATAATGCCCTTCTTCATCTCTTGTTTTAAAGTCTATTTTGTCTGATATATGTAATACTTCCTTGGCTTTCTTTTCATATCCATTTGCATGGCAAATGGTTTTCCACCCAGCATGTGTCTTTAGGTTTAAAATGAGTCTTGTAGGCAGCATACAAGTGGGTCTTGCTTTTGCATCTATTTTGTTACCCTGTGTCTTTAGATTTGAGAGTTTAATCCATTTTCATTCAAAGTAACTCTTTTAAAAATTATTTTAGTTTAGTTTAGTAAGTAAACTCTATCCCCAGCTTGGGACTCAAATTGTGATTAATAGTCATATGCTTTACTGACTGAGCCATCCAGGTGCTCCCAAAGTAATTATTGATAGTTATGTGTGTTGCCATTTTGTATTTATTTTGTGGTTGTTTTTATAGTTCTCTTCTTCTCTTCCTTCTTTCATGAGTTGCTGGGTTTCTTTAGTGATATACTTGGATTCCTTTCTCTTTATATTTTACATATCTTTTCTGGTTTTTGATTTGTGGATACCATTACGTTTGTATATAACATGTTATGCATATAGTAATCTACATTAAGCTGATAGTCACTTAAGTTCAAACCCACTTTTTACTCCTGTCCACCCCTGTCCTTCACATGTTTTAGGTATATGGTGTCACGCTTTGTATCCTTTTATTTTGTGAGTCCCTTGGGTGATTTTTACAGATAATACTTGTTTTTAATGCTTTGTGTTTCCTACTTTTCTTACTGATGCTTATGTATGGTCTTTCCTTTTCACTCAGACAGTCTCCTTTAACATTTCTTGTAGCGTTGGTTTTAGTGGTCAGGAATTTATTTAACTTTTGTTTGTCTGGGAAACTCTTTATCTTCCTTCTATTCTAAGTGATAGGCTTGCTGATTAGGTATTCTTTGCTGTAGGTTTTTTTCTCTTTCAGCACCCTGAATATATCATGCCACTCCTTTCTGGCCTGCAATGTTTTTCCTGAAAAATTTAATGATAGCCTTATGGGGTTTCCCTTTTATGTAGCTGCTTTCTTTTCTCTTTCTGCTTTAAAATTTTTCTGTTAATCACTGCTTTTTCCCATTTTAATTACTCTGTGTTTAGGTGTGGACTTCCTTGGATTGATTTAGTTGGGGGCTGTCTGTGCCTCTTGGATTTAGATTTTTGTTTTCTTCCCCAGATTCAGGAAGTTTTCAGTTCTTATTTCTTCAAAAAAATTTTCTGCCTCATTTTTGCTTTCTTCTCCTAGGATCCCCATAATGCAGTTGTTATTATGCTACATGGTACCACTGAGTTCTCTAAGTCTGTTTTCATTTTTTATTATATTTTTCTCTCTGTCCTGTTTATCTTGATTGTTTTTTATTACTCTGTTCTCCAAGTCATTGATCTGCCCTTCTGCTTCCTCTAGTCTGTTCTTTACTCCCTCTAATGTATTTTTAATTTCATTTATTGAGTTCTTCATCTCTGGTTCTTTTTTATGTTTTCTGTCCTTTGTAAAGGGTCTTACTGAGGTCCTGCACTCTTTTCTCAAGTACACTGAATATCTTTATGACCATTACTTTAAATTCTGTATCAGGCATATTACTTATCTCTATTTTGTTTCAGTCTCTTGTGATTTTTTCCCTGTTTTTTAAACATTTGGGACATATTCCTCTCTTTCCTCATTTTGTATAACTGTCTGTGTCTGTTTCTATGTGTTAGGAAAGTCAACTATGTCACCTGCTCTTGAAAGTAGTAGCCTTATGAAGAAGAGGTCCTGTAATGCCCTGCCATGTAATGTCCCCTGTTTACTAGAACCTAGCTCTTGAATGGTATCTCCAATGTGTGCTGTGTGTGCCCTACTGTTGTGGCTGAACTTTTGTGTTCAGCCCACTCATCTACAAGGGTTCTCTTTGCCTGTTATGAGCAGGGTTTGGTCCCTTTGTTGTTTGTTGGTCAGTCTGTGGCCACCTTAGGCTTGAGTTGGGTCAGAGCAGGCATTTGCCAGAGATGCAGTAACATGGAACTGCAGAAGAACGCAGGGGTGAGGTGTGTGGTGCTAGCAAGGTTTGCCACTGGTCCTCTCTGGAGGGGACCTGCAGTTTCAGAGACCAAAGCAAGCTGGGTTAGAGGGGTCAGATTCGAAGAAGCATGGGGTGGGACCCGAGGTGTTAGCATGATCTGCAGGGGTCTGCTGTGTGAGGTGGTGAGGCAGGAGGTGGCATTTTAGCTGGAATGTGGGGATGTGACCTGCTCTTAGCAAGTTAGGTGGGAGTGTTGGCACAGAGTTGGTTCTGGCTGTGTTTATGCTGGTGACATGACACTAACCAGCTCCTTGTTTCTGGAGAAGTCTCCCAATGATCCCTGCCTTTTTAGCACGTGCGAGATTAGTAAACCAATCTCCCTATATACCCCAGGTGTTTTTCAAACTACTGCTTCTATGCTTTATCACAGCAGGGCCGTTCCTTGTGGTGTCTCTTTAAGGGAAGGGGCTTTGTTTTCTCTTGCTCTCCCTGGTGTCCTAGAGCCAAGCCCACTGATTTTAAGGGTCCAGATTTTAAGCCACACTGATTGTGTTATTCCCAGATCACTAAATCATCCCCCAAAACCAGAGACCACCAGGGAGACCGAGTCACGCATGCAAAAGCAAAGGGCTTTATTATCATTACGGGCTCGAGCTCGGGCTCACAGACTCCACCAACGCAGTGGATCCATGCTGAGAGCCCCAAACAAGGGCTGAGCAGGGTTTTTATGGGGTTTGGGAAGGGGGAGTTACAGGAAATTGTGACACAGGTACAGTGATCCAATCATTATTGCATAACATCACTGGCAGTAACTTTAACCATACACATTGTCCAGAGTGTTCGTTACTTTTGGCAGGACCCAATCACAACATTTAGAGTATTAACCAATTACAGAGTGGACCCAGGACCCTCACGTAGGGTATAACTAGCCTTAAGCAATAAGTGATTATCTATAGCTTCTATCTCCAGGCCTGCCCTTAGGAATGTTAAGCATTTTAGCTGGCCGCTTCTGATTGGGTGTTCCTAGGGTGGTCCCTGGTTGAGCAGTCTGTCCCCTTTTATTGTCTAAGGATTCTGGGAAAATGACACTTAGGCCTCCAAGGTCAGAGGGGAAACTTGAAGCCTGTCATGGAGTCAGTTTGATTCAGACCTGCATCCTTACATAAGAACTGATGACATTTGGCCCCTCTGGTTTTCAGAGCCAGGTATTTTAAGGATTCTTCTTCCTCATGGATACTTCTGGTGTGAGAGCCTGTTTCTATCCCCTCTTCACACCTGCAGTGCCTCTCCCACGGGTTTTTTTTTAGCTCCAAACCACATTTCTGCACTTCCTACTCTCTTTGATGTGTTCCGTTCTCTACGTTTAGCTGTGGAGAGTGTTCTGTCAGTCTTTGAGTCATTTTCTGGGTTATTTATACTGATGTGACTGTTATCTAGAGGGTCCTCCTACTCTGCCATCTTTTGCAGAAGTCCCATACATAATTTTTGAAGTCTCTAATAATATATCATTCAAGAAAGCATTTTTAGGAGGCATTAGAGGCTAGATATCAAGCCCGTGTGCTCAGAGGGATGCTTACTTGAAAAAGACACCGTTCTTGTTATAATAACAATGAAAAGTAATGATTAAAGCACTGATTTTTGTAGTCCAAAGTTGCAGTATCCAGATGACTTATTGATTCATGAAAACATTTCACTGATGCACACAAGGTAAACTGAGGTACTTATTATTTTTTTCATCTGTCCAAAATAATATAATCATCAGCACTGCAGAAGCCTTATTTTTTCTTTTATTTTATTTGTGGCTGTATCTCCTGTGACCAGAGCAGCACCTGGCCAAGAGTAACCAAATAAATGCCTGAAGAAAGAATGAATGGTCTTCTGAAATATTTCAGTTAGTTAATACTGTATTAGAAGCTTTGACAAATTCTATGACAGTGTATAAGATGCACACATATGGTCATTGTTCACTGGAGGGTAGGGGCACAGCTTCTAGAGTCATACCTTGGGTTCAAATTCTAGCTCCCAGTTCTCCAACTGTGTGACCTTGGGTAAGTTTCATAACATCTGTACCTTCACTTTTTGCATTTGTCATTTTCAAGTGGTAGCCATAAATCTCCTCTTCACAGAACTGTGTGCAGGTGCAATTATGTAATGTATGTTGAGTGCTTGGCATGATGTTTGGGCATGATAAAGAACTGTCCTTGTTTTTGATGCATTCAACTCATCTGAATTAATTCACTTGTCTAAAATGGTGTAAAGTTACCCTGGAAGATGAAAATTTTCAAATGACGTGAGATCTAGGACACAGCGCGGTGCCTAAGGCACAGCAAATTACAATCCAATTCACTGTAACAACAAAGAACCTCAGGGGACTTGCTTTCCAGTATCGTAGCCCCGCGGCGCTTCCTGCTC
>PISW01016171.1:0-14160 GCA_004023785.1 Mungos mungo | reverse complement strand
GGGGCACCTGGGTGGCTCAGTCTGTTAAGTGTCTGATTCTTGACTTCAGCTCAGGTCACAATCTCACTGTCCATGGAACTGAGCCCCGCGCTGGGCTGTGTACTAACAGCAAGGAGCTGCCTCTCCTCCCGCCCCCGCCGCTGCCCCGTCTCTCAAAATAAAATAAAAACCATCAAAAAAAGAAAGAAAACCCACCCCCCAAAACTGAACTTTTTTGTCTCTGAAAGATACTGTTGCGAAAATGAAGAGACAAGCCACGGATTGAGAAAACACAGGTGTGCCGCACACATCTGACGAAGGGCTTGTATCCAGAGTCTGTAGGCACGTACATCTTTAAAACTCTGAAAATTCCATCATAAAAAGACAACCCAATCTAAACATAAGCAAAAGACTTGAAAGACCCGTCACCGAAGCAGGTGTACGGATGGCAAACCAGCACATGGGTGGCGGTTAGTATCACCAGCCGTCAGGGCCTTAGAGTGAACCCAGGCCTCCCGCTGCACCCCTGCCGGCACAGATGCCCGTGGCCAGGACCAGCAGGAGGAGCTGGAGGAGCGGGAGGAGGGGGAGGAGGGGGAGGAACGGAATTCCCCTCCGTGGCTGCGTGCACACACAAGGCTTCAAGCACCCGGAAGCACTTCGCTACTTTCTGAAACAGTAAAGCACACACAGCACAGATGAGCCCCCGTCTGTGCCCAGGGGAGCCAAAGCCCAGGTCTGTGCAAAGCTGTTATGTGAATGTTCAAAGCATCTTCACCCGTAAGTGCAAAAGCTGGCAGCAACCCCAAATCCATCACCGGCGTGTGGATAAACAAATGGGGCACAGACCCACAACGCTCAGAAAAAGGGACAAAAGGAATTAATTAATGGTACGTGCAACAATAAATTTCAAAATAATTCCACTGAGTGAAAGAAGCCATTTACATATGTTTTTAGAGGGTGGAGGGGTGGAGAGAGAGAATCCCAAGAAGGCTCCAGACCCAGCAGAGAGCTGGACGTGGGGCTCGATCTCACGACCCTGAGATCGTGACCTGAGTGGAAATCAAGAGTCTGAGGCTTACCTGACTGAGGCCCCGGTGCCCTGCACTTGTATACATATCTACACTGTAGGACGGCCTTCACACACAGTTCTGGAGCGGCAATCTAGCGATAAGCAGATGAACCGCGGCCTGGGGGGCTGGGCTGGTCCAGGAGGGGCGTACAATCCAGAGAGGGCGCGGTTAAGTTCACAATCCTGACAGTCAAGGTGGTTTTGCGGTGTAAAGCAACGTCTCAAAGCCACAAATAATCCACAGAAGTGGCTGTTTTGCGACTCCCTGATGAGAAAGGTGACCTGCTAAGGTTCCTCTGAAGAGAGCGTGATAATGTGTATTAACACATCCCCAGACCGCTCCTAACTGTCAGTCCGGGGTTTCCTGTCCGGCCGTCCATCCGAAGAGCTCACCGCGCTCCCGGAGACGTTCAGGGCAGTACGGCCCGGAGTCGTGAACACCTGGAAAAAACCTCAGCCCTTATGGACGAAGTGTCTGCACATAATATTGCGCGGACTTTAAAGTCCTGCTGGGTAAGAGTTTCTTCTAAAAGGAAACGTTTTATCTTGTTGGTATCTTATCTTGTTTTTCCTTTTCTAGATTTTTTTTTAAGTTTCCATAATGAGGAAACACATCTACGGACGCGTTAGAACCACAGAGACCCTCAGTGTCCGCCCCCACCCACCTCCGCCGTGGCCAGAACAGGTCCATGAGGACCACACAGCTGGCGGCCGGGTGGCGCGGACCCCGAGGGCCGGGAGGAGACGGCGCCGACCCGCGCGCTGGGAGGCTGTGCCCCGAGCCCCGCGTCTCTGTGCTCAGGGCCCGGCCGGGAAGCAGCCTTCTCTCCTTTCTTCTCTGAGTCTGCCCGGTGGGCACCCCACTCTCCCAGCCTGTGCCCGGGCAGGACCCTCACCTGGTGGCGGGCATCTCCTCCGGTGGCGCGGGTGCGCTCCGACTTTGGAGGCACCGTGTGCGTCTATGGGTCTCTGGTCTTGAACATTTACGGCTGTCGTCTTGGGCCAAACCCCTCACCGGCGCAGGACAGAGCCCCCAGCGGAGGAGGATCCCCTGGGTCTGGCCTCTCAACCGGGTCGGGTGACCCTCTGTGTCACTGATGCAGGTTCCTATGACCACCTTGTCCGCTGTGCCCACTTGGAGCTGTCCCAGTATAATTACCTGAGGCCGTCCAGGCCTCCGTGAGTGCGCCATGGGGTGACCACGGGGTGACCACAGGGTGACCATGGCACCACGTCCTGTGTGGCACAAGGCCGGCTCCCGTCAGGGGCTCCCGAGCGCCCCTCATGCTGCTGGACGCCCGCGTGGGTGCCAGACCAACAGCGCCGAGTCCCAGAGACGGGACAGGGGTGCCCGTGAGTTTGTGGGGGGGCATGTTTCCAGAACGGCGGTGTCTCTGTGGTCTGTGCCGGCCTTCTCCATCCTCTGACCTCTGTCCCAGAGGCTGTTTCGGGGTCCCCAGACGTGTGTCTGGAAACCGGGCAGGTCCTCAGAGCTGCGTGCCCCTGACGGCGGGGGACAGTCGTCCTGGGTCCTTGTTCGAGGGCACGGCGCCCAGCCGTGCACATGTTGCAGGAGGGGCCTGTCGGTGACTCAGGTGAGCGCCCTGTGCCCGGTCACCAGGGGTGCCTGCAGACCATCTCGGAACCACAGAGACGAGAATCTGAAACGGATGCGCCGGCCCCGTCCCACACCATCGGCCTGAAGAGGGACCGAGCCGCCGCCGGGAGGACCTCCCGGATCCCGAGAGCCTCAGACGCGGCGGAGCGTGCGTGTTGCGTGTGGGTGAGGCCGCCCGCCGGCCCCTCCGCCCCACGCGCCGCTGGAGCTGCCGAGGCTCCGCCCCGCGGAGTCTGCGCAGACGTCCGACTCCCGGCCTGGTTTTGAACGAGGGCCTGTCTCTTGCTGTCACGGGCTCCCCGGCGCCTGAGCCCACAGCGGCCCCGAGGCGGAGGTGCGCGTCCCAGCCGCCAGCAGGCTCCACGGCCACGCGACCCGTCCTCCCGTCTCGGCCGCAGCGAGCGGCTCATCTGCTGCCAGATCGACGCTGCCTCCTCCACGCAGCCCCCGTCCCCCACCGATCTTCCGCGAACAACCGGAGACACAGGCGTGGCGTGGTAGCAACCGCTTCTTTCGAGGAACAGCGTTGGAAACGAGCTGATAAGCTTTTGTTTCCCCAGAACACGAGTTCCTTGCATAGGACGTGGAGTCGTGGACACGCGTGAGTCCTCAGTTTCACAGAGAAGACACCGCCCCACCAGGGGGCCGGCGGGCGACAAGGACGCGAGCCACGAAGGAAAACCAGGCCCAGAGGGCGCCCCAACCCTCCCGTCCCGATCAGGGTCCGGATCAGGGAGCACGCCCCGCAGCCGCTGGGGGTCCCGGCCGGCGCTCTCCCCCCCTCCCGCCCCCACGGCCGCCGGGTAAACACGCTCCAGCCTTGACCATGAGACCGGAAGACCCCCGCGTCCAGAGGAGACCCACCGCCCGCGGGACGCAGGCCCGGCCTCCCCGTGCACGCAGCACCACACGTGGACGGGCATCTCGGGTGCCCTGACCCCACGGCCTCTGCAGCCTAGGTGACATCTTCTCCCACACCGTTACCCCGGCCGCGGAGGTCTGCATACTAAATACAGAAGCGGATGCGACTGTAACCAGCGGAAAGACCCCGAGGCCGAGGCCAGCAAGCAGAGGCCCCGCAGTCCGCACGAGCCCCTCCCTCCTCTGCCCCTGCGCTCACCTGCGCTGCCTCCCGCCCGGATCCGCTGGCTCCGGAGGCTCCTGCCGGCGCGGCTGGCGGCGCCCGGGGTTCTATGACTCAGCTTTATTTTTCAGTTGGAATTTACCAGCCGTGCCAACATCCAGGGGGAGGGGCCGTCTCCGCGCGTCTCCAAGCAGATGCCGGCAGCCGCCGATCCCGCAGCTCCCGCCCGGACAGACTTCCTCAGGAACGCCCCGCACCGCTCTGTCCCCAGACCTCACAGCCGGCTCCTGGGTGGGGGAGGAGGTGGGCCGCCCTGCCCGCCGCCGCAGAGCCACAGCCCTGCCCTGCAGGCCGGGCCTGACAGCTGCTTTCCATCCGGGCGGCAGCCGGGCTGGCCACCTCCTCCCGGGAAAACAGGGCTGAGTCCCGTCCGCAGCTGCCTCGGGGGAGCATCTCGGGCCCCTCTTCCTTCGAAAACCCCCTCTGGGTTTATGTAGCTACAAGGTCCATGATGTGAAGGAACTCCCACCCCAAGGGGGAGGCTTTATCTTCAGTGGTGAGGCGCCAGAAGGGAGGCGTATCCAGTGAAGTCCAGAATGAAAACGTCGAAACGAATCCGACAGATCAGACCAGCGCTGGGGGGGTGTACGCGCTCTCCTTGCCGGAAACCAGCCCGATCCCACAACAGACCAGCGAAGCCAAGTGCCATCGGCGAGCGGCTCTGGAAACTGCAGGTCCTGCGGGGCTGGAGCTGGAGGGCGCTTCGAGCAGCCAGCTGCATCCCATCAAGGAAACAGGGAGGCAGAGGGAGGCGCACCCCCAGCAGTCGCTGTGGCTGCCCGGGGGTTCTAGAAGCAGGAGGGGGTGAGGGACTTGGCTCCTCTTCCCTGGAGGTAAGGGCCCTGCTGGCCCCTCTGCCCCCAGCCAGCCCTGCACCTGCCCCGCCTTCCACCCCAGCTCTTCAACTTGGACCCAAACGTCCAAATCCCACCCCATCCCAGACCCAGAGGGCATCGTTCTGCCAGGAACCCACAGAGAAAATACCCACCCCCGTCACCTGCAGCTGGGAATGGTAATGTGGGTTAGTCTGTGCTTGTCTACACCTGGGTAACTAATCAAATACAACACATTACGGAGCTGTTCTGGTTAAGGCTATCACTGTGCCTTCGAAAGGGCCAGAAACCGTGCTGACTGACACTCTCCTGAGCCCCTCATAGGCGCTAACTCGGTTCAGTCACGAAAGCCCCGTGGCTGATTGTCACTGTCTCTACCGCACAGGTAAGGAAACTGAGGCTGGGCAGCGGCTGAGCACAGAGCCCACAGGTGCTGGAGCCAACGTGACCCGACGTGGGGCTCCGGAGCCCAAGGTCCACACGCCACCGTGACGGCGCCCTGAGACAAGGCGGCTCACATTCGTGGGGTCTCTTCCAGCCAGCGCCCGTCCCCGGGGGGCGGCTGCTCTCCAGTGGGGGAGGCACCAGGGGCCACGCACCCAGGGCCTCAGCAACGTGACTCCTGGAAATTTGTCCCAAGGAAATGACAGAATGGTGTCTGAGCAGATCTGATGTAACAGATGCTTTCATAGCAGCTACCCGGGGCCAGGCACTGCTCCGACAGCTTCAGGGACCGCTCACTTAAGGATAATTATGGTGACCTTGCCCGTCACACCTCGAACAACCGGAAGTGTCCTAAATGTCCACAACAGAGAAAATTTACTTCAACGACGAACGCATGTAAGCCAGAGGACGGGGGCGCCATTTGAACATGGCCTGCTCATACTTACTGGCTTGGAGGGGTGTAGACAGCACGTCCCTACTTGTTAAACACCAGTGGGTACGTTATGAGCACATTTCTATTTCAAAAAATAAGTATGCGCATTAGAGACAGACATACAGACTAACAGAACAGAACAGACAGCCAAGGAAGAAACGCTCGCATATATGGCCACATGATTTTTTTTTAATGTTTTATTTATTTTTGATAGAGAGAGAGACAGAGCATGAGACGGGGAGGGGCAGAGAGAGAGGGAGACACAGAACCAGAAGCAGGCTCCAGGCTCTGAGCTAGCTGGCAGCACAGAGCCCGACGCGGGGCTCGAACCCACAAACGTGAGATCTGACCTGAGCCGAAGTCGGATGCTTAACCGACTGAGCAACCCAGGCGCCCCTGGCCACATGATTTTTAACAAGGGAGCCAAGACCAGTCAATGGAAAAAGGACAGACTTTTCACAAACGATGCTGGGAAGGTCCCCTCACAAGGGAATGAAGCCGGACCCTTACCTAACACCACATGGAGAAATTAACTCAAAATAGACCAAGGATGTACACATAAGCCCTAAAACAACAGAGCTATGAAAACAGGACAAAAGCTTCACGACACTGGAAGTGGCAACGGTGTCCTGGATTCAGTGCCCAAGACACGGGCCCCAAGAAAGGGGCGAACTGGGCTTCAGGAAAATGTAAAATTTCTGTGCAAGAGGCACGACTCCAGACCAAAAAGGCAACGCACAGAATGGGAGAAAGCATTTGCAAGTCATGTATCTGAAGAGGGATTAGGACCACGAATACACAGAGAATTCCTCCGACTCAACAACAAAGAAACAAACAACTCGACTCAAAAATGGGCCAAAGGGGGAGGCTGGCCGACTCGGTCGGTTGACAGTCCATCTCTTGATTTCAGCTCAGGCCACGATCCCAGGGTCAGGGGATGGAGCCCCACATCGGGCTCTGCTGAGTGTGATGCCTGCTTGAGATTCTCTCTCTCTCTCTGATAAAAAATTTAAATTAATTAATTAATTTTAAAATGGGCAAAGGACTTGCATAGACATGTCTCCAGAGAAGACATACAGATGGCCAATAAGCTCACGGAAAGATGCTCGAAGTCACTAGTCACTAGGGAAGTGCAGTCAGAGCTATGGGATACCTCCTCACACTCATTAGGATGGCTACTATCAAGAAAACAAAACAGAAAACAAGTGCTGACAAAGATGTGGAGAGCTGGGAACGCTGTGTCCGGTTGGTGGGAACGCAAAATGCTACAGCCGCTGGGCAGAAGAGCAAAGACTCTCCTAAAAAATTAAAAATAGAACCACCGTACGACCCAGGAACTCCACTGCTGGGTATCTGCCCAAAAGAAAGCAAAGTCTCGGAGAAATATTTGCACCCCCACGTTCACAGCAGCGCTAGTCACAAGAGTTAAATCGCGGAAGGAACCCAAGTGTCCGTGGGCAGATGAAATGATAGGAGACCGTGCCCCACCCACAGCACGGAGCGCTGTTCCGGCCCTGGCACCTGCTGCAGCCTGGATGGACGCTGAGGACATGCTGAGTGAGGTCAGGCGGACACACCGACTGTGTGATTCCACTTACTTGTCGTTCTTGGGTCAGGGTCAAGAGACGGAAGGTGGCCGTTTGGGCGCCAGGGGCGGGGGAGGGGTTGGGGAGCTGGTGTCCGATGGGGACAGAGTTCCAGTTTTACCAGATGAAGAGAGCCCAGGGGACGGATGGCGGGGCCGGCTCACAACAGTGTGGGTGTGTGCGACGCCACTGCGCTGCGCACTTAAGACGGTTAAGATGGTAAGTTTTATGTTACGTGTATTTTAACACAACAGCAAAGTGAAAAACTGCTGCTTCATGGAAAAAATAAAAGTCTCAAGATGCACACACCGAGTAGAAAGTGGCACTCTCTGGAGGGGACCGATCTCGGGGGAGCTGCCTCTGGGCTTTCATCTTTCTGAACTGTATGTACTTTTATAGCCGTGAATATGTATTTACTCTTAGAATTAAAAGCAACAACAACCTTGTTTCATCTTCACACTTTTGCACGTGCACGGACCCACCTACATGCCTTTCATCACCACAGCCGACGTGTCCCTGCAGACGGTCCTCGCAGGAGCCCCGTGAGAGAGGGGACCCCCTTCCCAGGACCCCGCAGCAGGGAGGGGGGGTACTAAGAAGAGCGCTCGTTCACAAAGCTTTGGGCCACTTGCTCATTGAAACAGTACCCGTTTTGCTAATTTTGAAAGTCGAATACGCCCACTGTAGAACATTTGGAAAATAACGGAGTATGTGCATAAGAAAACAACACTCCTTCCCAGTCCTGGGGAGGCCGAAGGTTGAACAAACCTCCCGAGGCGCATTTCCACCTTCGACCCAGTCTCGGAAGGACACCAAGGCTGAGCGTCCAGGACGGAAGGGCCATGCCCGTCGAGGGCGCTCTGGGAGCATTGAGTCACCTCCGGGGCACCTCCGATTTCTTTCTTCGGAAACTCCCGGCCACACGGCCCGTCACCCTGTCCCCGGAGGCCCTGGGCTCCACTTCCTTCCCTGGTCAGTGCCTGCAGTCTCTTGCAGAGCTTGGCTGTGCCCCCGCTCCAAACTGCCCGCCCTGCTGCCCCCCCGCTCCGAGCCGCCCCCCCACCCCGGCCCCGAGCCGCCCCCCCACCCCTGGCTCCGAGCCGCCCCCCCACCCCCGCTCTGAGCCGCCCCCCCACCCCCGGCTCCGAGCCCCAGACGCGCACCTGCTCTGCTGGCCGCACCTCTTCCAGCGTCTCCCGAGGGCCTCCTGGGACCAGCACACCCAGAGTCACTCTGTCCCTTTCCCCAGAGTCCCTCCTCCCTCCTATTCTAGTGCGGGACCCCACCCACGGCCACCCTCGGTACCCAGCCCCGAGGCTCTCCTGGCCCAGACTCCTTGTCACTCCCGGGGATGGCTCTTCAAGCCTGTCCGAGTCTTCCTGTGTCTCTTGCTTCGTGTGGTCTGAAAAGCGGAGGGCGTGGCATCACATGTCCTTCTGCATTCTCTGTGTTCACCTGACATCGTGTTCTCGATGGTTCCGCCCGCTGGTGCTGGCAGATGCCACCGTTCTCATCGTGCTCCCGGCGGCATCGGACCTTGTCTCCGGTTCCCACCGCTCCACCGACGCCGCAGCCAACGGCTTCGTGCGCATCCGGGCCATGTCGGTCAGATGGCCCCGGGCGGGTCCCCGGCACAGCGTGCTGGCGTGAGGGCGGCCAGAGCCCCAGGAAACGCCTGCGTCCCCACCTCGCAGGAGGCCCCCCAGTCTGACCCCTGACAGAGGCTGTCTTTGCTGTGCTGCCCGCCGGCCACATTGTGCCTCCGTGATCCTCTGTCCCTCCTCCACCTTTGTCTCTGTCCCCTGGCTGTCCTTCACTGCTGTGAGGGAGGCCAGGATCCAGGCTGGATACCCGTCAGCCCTGCGCTGGCAGAGTCCCGGCTCGTCTTTCCCAAAGCTACGCTGCCTTCCAACCCGCAGAGCCTGAACTCAACGCGCCTGCCCAGCACGTCCTCTGTCTTATGACGGTTCTGTTTCCTGCCGAACGCAGGCTTCCCCGGGGCACGGAAGCATCCTCGAGGCCCCCCAACGTCAGGCGTCCTCCGAGGCCCCCCCAACGTCAGGCGTCCTCCGAGGTCCCCCAACGTCAGGCGTCCTCCGAGGTCCCCCGAACGTCAGGCGTCCTCCGAGGCCCCCCAAACGTCAGGCGTCCTCCGAGGCCCCCCCAACGTCAGGCGTCCTCCAAGGTCCCCTGAACGTCAGGCGTCCTCGGAGGTCCTCCAAACGTCAGGCGTCCTCAAGGTCCCCCAAACGTCAGGCGTCCTCCGAGATCCCTCCAAATGTCAGACGTCCTCTGTGGTCCCTCCAAACGTCAGACGTTCTCCTAGGTCCCCCAAACGTCAGGCGTCCTCGGAGGTCCTCCAAACGTCAGGCGTCCTCCGAGATCCCTCCAAATACCAAATTGTGGCAATTTCTACCTACACATCAGATCTTTTGCAGAAGAATTTTGTTGAGAGTCTTTTGGTGTTATGGGCTGTGGACTGTATTGGGAAGCAGACATCTTCAGAGTCTTGTGGTGTTTAAGACAAATGTCCTGATAAAGGTGAATGGTGGGTAGGTTCTAATATGTTCCCAGTGACCCCCACCTCCTAGATTTATGACATTGTGGAGACTGATCCCCTTAAGTGTGCCCTGGGCCTGGTGACTGATTTCCAACCAACACAACATGGCAAAACTGATGGATGTCACTTCTGAGATTAGGGTACAAAAAGACTCTGGCCTTCATCTTCCTGTGTGTTGTTTCCTGGTCACCTGTTTGTTTATGCTGATGGAAGCCAACTACCATGTGTAAGCTTCCCCATGAAAGACCCACATGGCAGAGAACTGAAGAATACCTCAGGCCAACAGCCCATAGGGACTCCATCCTTCCAATAGCTATATGAGTGTCCTTGGAAATAGGTCTTCTCCCAGGCAAACTTTGAGAGGACGGTAGCTCTAGCTGACATCCAGATTACAGTCTTGTTAAATACTGTTGTTTAGTTAAGAGAAGTAGTAAGTTACAAATGAGCACATAAAAACGAATGGTATTTAATATACCAACATACATCCAGAAAAAGAAAAAATAGAACTTGGGATGTCATTTAAATAGGGGGAAAAAACCCTAAAAATGGGAAAAAGGAAATTCCTCTTAGGGGCCCTGACCCCAGATGGATGGATCTCTCTCTCTCTCTCTCTCTCTCTCTCTCTCCCCCCCTCCTTCCCTATCCCTCCCTCCCTCCCTCTCTACCCTGTAAAACAAGCTGGAGCAGCTCTGGCAGCACTGGGAGCCGGGAAGTCCCTCCCCTGTGCTCACCCGCCATCTTGCCAGCAATGCCCTGACACAAAAGCTTTTAACGAAATGTCAACTTCCCAACACTCCCCCCTCCCCCCCCACGGCCAGCGGATGGGCAGCGGTGGCCCCGGGGACCCCAGCTCGGGCAATGCACCGCCCCATCCCACAGCCCTGCGCCTGCTCTCCAAGAAGTACACAGCTACGGTACGGTCCTGAGGTCAGACGTCCTGAGGGACTGTCCTTGGGCCCCGAGGACAGGGCAGCGCAGGGCCAGAGTGGTCCCCCCTCCCGCATGCAGCCGGGCCACAGGAGAGGACACCCCTTCCTTTGGTGCTGACCCGCACGCTGTCCAGAGCCAGACAGGAGACGACCCCCACCCAGAAGCCTGGACGGCAGGCGGTTCCCACCGTGTGAGCCGGTCGGGGGACCGCCCCTGTCCCCCAGTGCGTAGGGAGCCTGGGGACGGGCACGGGAGCACAGGACAGAGGGCCACACTGCCCGGGCCCATGGAGCTGGAGGGCGCGGCGTGACGAGTTCTCAATGGTACTTTCCACCAAGATCAGCTCTGATTTCCCAGCACCCGGGGAGCCCCGCCCACTTCACAGAAACGATGTGACTACACTTTCCACTCACACGCCCGGATCCGAGCGCGTGTGGCATGGACACAGGGCAGGAACGCAAGCAGGGCACGTCTGTCCCCACGGTGTGGCAGCAAGGCCCGGCCCCGCCCACTTCCTGCGGGGGAGGGGCGGCTCACACCCCCACCGGCGCCGCCCCCAGGGACAAGGTCTGACCTGCTCGCTGGCTGCTTGTAGCGCCTGGGGGCCCCGCACCCGCACAAGGGCACACTCACCAGCACCACCAGCGGCCCCCAAGTCACCGGGTCACCCATGGGAGCACGGCTCAGGCAGGCCACAGGCCCCCCCTCCGGACCCCCGCTGGGTCAGCCCCGAGCCCCTCCCCGCAGTGCGCCCCAGGGCGCCGGGCCAGCGCGGCCCATTGTGCCCCGTGTGATTTGCGGGTTTGGTCCGGGCACAGCGAAGAATGCCTGCATTCATGCCGGGGTGCCGTGGCCGCCGTCCCTGCCTCGCTTTCATGAGGGTCAGAACACAGGACACAGCTGCCCTTGTCCCAGCCCCAGGCCCCACAGGCCCGCCAAGGGGGAGCGTGAGGGGACAGCGGGCCACCAGCTCCCCGCGGCGCTGGGTGCCGGTGCCCTCAGCCCCTCGGTCCTGCCGAGACCCGGCTTCCGGCCTCGAGTCTGCCCTGCCCACGTCCCTCTGTCCACCCCTCCTCCGCGCGGCTCTGGGGGGTCCCGCCCAGGGCACACGCGGCAGTGACCAGCGGTGGGCGGCCCTCGAGTGCGCCTTCCCTCTACCCCCACCCCCTGCCACTCCCCCTACTCCCTGGGACCCCCCTTCCCCCACCCCACCCCCTGCCGCCCCCCCCACTCCCTGCGACCCCTTCCTACGACACGCCCCTGCACACAGGCCATCTCCTCAGCTCCCTCTCGGGGAAAGAGGCCTCCAGGTGACTAGGCTGAGGAGGTTGGTGCCCACGTTGGCTGCAGAGGGCTGCCCATGGAGGGGTCTGTCCCCAGGGAGGGGTGTCACCAGGGAGGGGTCTGTCATCAGGGCGGGCCTTGCCCCAGAGAGGGGTCTGTCCCCAAGGAGGGATCTTTCCCCAGGGAAGGGTCTGCCCACAGGGAAGGGTCTGTCCCCATGGAAGACTCTGTCCCCAGGGAGGGGTCCAGCCCGGGGAGGATCTGAAGTGGGTGAGGCCTCTGCTGCCGGTGGAGACACGAGACACCGGGTCGTGGGGCAGCGTCACTGGTGGGGGAGCAGGATGAGGGTGGGCGGAAGGTGGGAGCAGCAGGGTCACTCTGTCGGTGGGTCAACGTCGCTGTCACATGGTGCAGTTGGCAGGTGACAGACGTGTGTCAACAGCGTGGTGGCCTTGCACAGAGAGGACGCCGGCTGGACCTGCCGGACCGTCAGCCTCAGGCAGGAAGCCCCTAGGGGCGGCGGGAAGGGGGCCCTGTCCCCTGTGCCCACAGAGCTCGGGGAGTCCACCGGGCGGGCTGGCCGCGGCCTCCGCGGGTCTCTGGTGCCGATGGGAGGGCCCCGGCAGAGGGGACAGGGCGTCTGGGAGACGTCTGGGCTCGGAGAGGCTGTGCCCCCTCCCCCAGCAGCCTTTGTCACCTGAGGAAACTAAACACCGGGCGGAGGCGGAGGCGCCCAGAATCAGGCCTCCAGCTCAGACTCGGGCTGCGAGGTGCGCGCACCGAGGGGGGTCTGCGGCGAAGCCCCGGGGGCCACGGTGGCGGGGCAGCACCTCACCCGAGCCGGGGGCACAGGGAAGGCCGAGGGCCCGCGGCCCAGCCCCCCAGAGCAGCTCCCGGGGAGCACCCGTCGGCAGAACTGTTTGGGGCCAGATACGCGGCTTTTAAAAGGGAGCCCCTTGGTTCTTCAAGTGTTCACGGCTCTGCCTCGCCCGGTGACAGGGACGGGGGTGTCCGCACGGGAACAGGAGCGGAGCAGGACGGGCGCCCGTGAACCGCTGCTCCCGACCATGGACGCCAGAGGGGCCCCTTTCCAGGCGGCGAGGCCTGCTCCTCGGGGGCTGAGGGTCTCCCAGGGGCGGTGAGGCATCCAGGCCTTTGGGTTCCAAAGGCTTTCTCCGCGACCAGCAGAGAGGAGGGCGTGTCCACAGGGCGACAAGAGACAGGGGGTGCACGGGGCAGGCCGGGGTGCGTCAGCCCTCCCCAGGCCTCACAGCCCCACGCGGGAGCATCCCTGCCCCTCAGACAGAAGCCTGGGCTCGGAGAGCTGGGCACAGTCCCACCGGCCCCAGGAGGCCTCCGATTTCCAGCTGGAGCCAGACTTCTGGAAGACAGGCCCTGGGTGAGCCCGCAAGGTGGGGGGCCGGCGGGCAAGGGTGTCCCCAGCAGCAAGTCACAGGAAACACAGGCTCGCGCTATGTGTGGGTGGCGTGGGAGGACAGGGCACTGCGATCCCATGGGCGCTGCATCAACCAGACGGGGGATGTCAGAGGCTGGCCCCCCCCTGGGGCGAGAAGGCCAGTCACTGGGTGCCTCCAGCCCAGGGGTCTGAGGACACGGTGGGCCGCAGCCGCTGCAGAGAAATAAGGCAGCTGCTCGTTACCCTCCTGCTGACCGGCTTCCCAAGTTCAGACAGAATTTAAGATGGAAAAGGAGTCAGGGAGCGAGAGCGAGCGCTGATTAAAGCCGCGGCGCCTGGCGGTCCCGGGGCTCCGGGAAGGGGCGCGGCGCAGGCGCTCAGGCCCCACGGGCCGCTCTGCCGGCACCTGCCTCCCCCGCCCCTGCTGCCCGTCTTCCTCCCTAATTTGATCTCACCATGGCCCACAGGCTTTTTGGCAAGGCCTGCTTTGTTTTAATTTCCTCCCAAATGTTGGCGAAAAAGAGATGTTAAATTTTAATTGATCCACGATGTTTCTCAAACCAATTACTGTGAGCGGTGTTCTGGAGCCGACGTACCGGCACAGCCGGCCCAAGTACGCAGCCATGTCCGCTGGCGCGACGCTTTCGTCATCGTAAACCACTCCCACCGGGGACGGAGTCTGCGGCCACCCCCCCCCAGCAGCAGGAGTGCAGACAGGAGACCAGCACCCCAGATCCGGGTGGTCCCGCTGAGCCCGCCGCAGGAGCCCCCCACCCCGGCACAGGCTCCAGTACGGGACCAGGGGAGCGCAGGACCCTCCCCGAGGTAGGAGAAGCCTCAGGACCGAGCCCTGCAAACAG
>PISW01016170.1:0-14095 GCA_004023785.1 Mungos mungo | reverse complement strand
CATGGGAGAAGTGGTCTCAGCTGTTCTTTCTCCCACAGTTCAAGTCCAGAAGAGGCTGTGGCGTGGATTTCCGGGGGGCGACATGGTGGTCTGCGGGGGGGGGGGGTCACGGACACGGACATGGGCTGGGAGCGGGGGCTGGACCAGCTGTGGGAGGCCCTGGGGGCCAGGAGGGTCCACCTGCTCTGGGCCTGTGTCCCCACCTGTCCCGGTTGGTGGCCGCCGGACGTGGACGGCTCGGGCTCTCGGCTCATCCCGTGGCTTTCCCCCTCCAGTGGGTCCAGCCCCGGGATGCGTGCTCCATGTTTCCACATGTACCTCCGGGGCCTCTTCCCCCAGCGCTGCTCCGCCTGACGGGAAGGGATAAAGTAACCAGTGGCCCAACGCAGAGGGGACTGATCGATCGCAGACCTTCCGAGCAGGACTCGCTCCGGAGCAGTGGAGTCGGGAAGAAACTCGACTCCTTCCCGCGGCCTGCCCGGTCCCCCCAGCTGCACGAGCTGCCCCGCATCCCACTTCCTGTGGCCTCTGGGGCAGCGGCTCCGTCCAGCACAGCTGGGCTGACACGTGACGAGCAGGGTGTGGCAGCGGAGCCGGGGGACAGAGCCGCTCCGGGGGACTCCAGCCCTGCCATGCCCTCTTGCCCCTCCTCTGCCAGAGGCTGAAGCGGAGCAGGACCTCGTGGCAAGGGCATCCCTGCTGTCTGCGGAAGGACCCCCGGCCCCCAGCTCCTCCCCCCGGCTGCAGAGCCACCCCGTCACCCGGTGGCTTCCCTCTGGTTCTCGGGACTTGGAGCTCCTCTTTCCTCGGGCCACGTGTGAGACCGGAAGCCTGGGCACATCGCTCCTGTGTCCCCCTCTGCACGACGTGCCGGATCCACACCCCCAGATGGCCCCGAGATCCCAGGGCCCCAAGGTGGACGTTCTCAGGCCGCGTCCTCTGAACTCCCTCTGACCTTCCGCATCCCCCAGTGTCTCGGGTGGGGCCCCTGGGAGAGGTCCACCCATGCCCCCAGCTGGACCAGCTCGCCCCGGCTAGATCTCTCTGCCCCTGCATGTTTATTTTTGGGGTTTCAAAGAATAATGTTTGCACAAAAGGCTCTGGTGCCAGGACCCTGTGAGTCACTGGCTCGAGGGCTGTTGTGTCAGAGGGAAGCCTGTGTTCCCCGTTCACACGGCCGCAGGGCAGCTCGGGGCCCGGTGCGAGCGTCTGGCCGGCCGAGCAAGGCCAGCGGCCTCCCGGCAGAGCGGGCAGGGCCCAGATTCCCCTGCACCCGGGCTGCGGCTCACGCCGGCGTCCGCCCAGGAGCCTGGGGCCAGCGGTGGCGCTCAGGGGCGGGGCCACGCCAGGTGGATCGGCACGTCGGTGCTTTCACTTTGTAGTTTTGGGAACTTGGACCATCACCTGACCTCCGGAGGGTTCCGTTTTCTTATCTGCGGCACGAGCGTCATAGCCGGCCCTTCAGAGCGCCGCGCCCCGCAGGTGCCGGGGAGATAAGGGGGCGGCCTGCCAGCTGTTGGCGGCCGGGCCCCTCCCCTTCCCGGTCTCCGGAAAGCAGACAGCCCCAGGGGCAGCCACTTCCCTGGGTGCCCCCCCCCCCCCGCCATCTGGGCTCCCGCTGCCCTCTCCAGCCTCGTGGGCTCAGGGCACCTATGCTGACCCTGAGACCCGCGTGTGCCGGGGGTCTGGGAGCAGGGGTCTCCAGCCTCTTTCTGTAGCACCCGTGCAGCATTTAGACGGGAGAGGAAATGGGGCAGGACAGAATGCAGAAGGTGTGCTGTAACTCAGCAGGGCTTGCGTCCGGGCAGGGGCTGCGCAGCGTGGGGCCTCCACGCTCAGGGTCAGGACGAGCATGTCTTACTTGGAAGTGTCCTGTGGGTGTTTGCTGATAAGACTCGACTGTGAGTCCGGTTTTGTGCCTTAAAGGCCAGGCCGACCACGGCTCCCTGAAGGATGGGCTGTGCTGGGCCACGCGCCTCCGAGAGCCGCAGGCGGACCTGCGTGGCTCACCTGGCCCTCCGTCCGGGCCTGGCCTCGGCGTCGCTCCTGACAGTGACTGCGGGCCACCCGGCCGGAGGGTTTGCCGCCACATCCCGGCTCCTGGCCCGTCTGGCTCTCTGCGCAGGTCAGGACGATGGAAGCAACTAGAAGAAGTGGTGTCCTTTCTTTTAAGATCTTCCCTCCGTGCGTCTGTTTGTAAACACCGTCCAGTCATCAGGTGACGGGGTGCCCACGCGGCTGTGTTACGGGATCTGCGCTGATACGGCTTTTCTCCAGGGGCTCATAAACCCCGGCGTTTGTAATCTGTCTGGAGTTACGGTTTAGAAATGAAAGGCCGGTCCCATCAGGGTGGTCCTGGCACATGTGTGTGTGGTTAGATGCATTATTTATGTTTTTTAATAAAGGAATCTCTCTGGTTTTTTTGTTGGTGGTGGTTTTGTGTTTTCATACCACAAGATGCTAATAATCTGCTGAGTTGAGTAAAGGGCCCATTTAATCCCCAAAGAAAACTCTAGAAGTGTTTGTGTACAAGAGGCGAGGGTGTGGGGCTGTGTGAAGAGGTAGACGCCCTCCCCCCCTTCCCTGCCCCCCGCCCGCAGCCCTGCGCCTTTGCCCGAGGAGCGCCGAGAGCGGAGGGCCCGGGGCGGCCCCGGAGGCCCTGGAGACGCTGTGTGGCTTCCTCAGGTGGTCCCCCCATGCCCCCTCCCCGTTCCTGGACGGCCCGGAAGCCCGTGTTCCGGAAGGGGTGGGGCAGACCCGACGCGGTCCCTCCACACACACGGGCTTCACTACTCGGGTGCTGCTTGCGTTTTGTGTTCTTCCCGCCAAACTTCAGTGCGGATTTAGGAGGAAGAAATCAGTGAATTCTGAAATGCGCCGGGCACGTAGTGATGCCCTCTCAGGCCCTGGCATCCCACGACAGAGGCCCCGCGGGCCGGCCTTCCCGGCAGCTCTGCTCTCGGGCCGTCGCTTCTGCACGCGGTTTGCCCATCGGAGCCTCGGCGTCAGCCTCTGCCTGGCTCCCCCCGGTCACGCGGCCGGGAAGGTGTCCCGCTGCGGGGTGGGTCCCTGCAGCCCTCGGGGGCCGGGCGGAGGGTCTGCACTTCCCGGGATGGCGTGTTCGCGTCTCCGTCCAGACGTCCGGTCTGACGAGCCGACCGCTGAAACTTCCTCTTGTCCCCGAACAGCACTTCCTCCGGGTCCAGCCGGCCGCAGCGGCCGGACCCGCCCGGACTGGGGCAGGCCAGCCCCTCCCAGGGGGTCATTCTGCTCCATCTCTGACCCTGGGCCACCTGTGGACCCCGGTGCCTCTGTCTTCCCGAGGGCCAGGGCCAGGGTGCCCGGCTGGCACCCCAGGGCCATGAGAACTCCTTGTGCGTGTCCTCAGACAAGCCCAGTGCCCTGTTGCACACCCGCCGCGTCTCCGTCCCGACAGGACGTGGGATTCGCTCTGGCGCCCCTGGAACACGGGTGTGTCGCTCAAAGGAGGCTGACGCGGCCCCGCACCGGCCCCGGGCGGCCCCGGCATGTGTGTAGGAGCGAGTCCTCGGCGTGAGGCGGGCGCTCCTCCGTAGCTCGTTCAGTAGCACTGCGGCCCCTCCAGCCCCCAGTGCCGGGACCAGCCCGCCGCCCCCATCCGCACCCCTGCAGAGCCCCTGGGGACAGAGCTGAGCCAGGCTGAGGGCCCAGGTCCCCACTGATCGAGACAAGCCAAGTCTCCTGTCCAAGGCCTTTCTGAATGTGCCCGTGACTCACGCAGGACGACGATCATGCGGAGAGTTTGCTGGGGGGTGATCTACAAGAAGATGTCCCCTCTGTCCCCGTCCTGCTGCAGGCCTGAGAGACACGGGCGTGGGGCAAGGCCTGGGAAGCCGAGGGGAGCGCAGCCTGAGCAGCGGGGCCCCGCCTACCTGTGGGCATCCTCACGTGGACCACGGGAGCCTCCGGCTTCTGCTGGAACGGACCTGAGGGCTCAGAACAGCACGGGCGTGCCCCCCTGCGGTCCTGGGGCCCGGATCTCTGGGCCCGCCTCACTGGGGGATGGACACTTCCTCCTGGAGGGTCCAGGGGAGAGGCTGAGCACTTCCTGCCTTCAGAAAGGCCCAGAGGCCCTTCCCCCATCGGCCGAGCACAGCCCTTTATTCTCTGCTTGGTCAGCACATGGCCGGCTCTCTTCCGTGATTGCGTCTCGTATGGACTCCTGACGTCGCGGGCACGGCCTGCAGGGCGGCCCAGGATCATGTCCCCACCTCAGGACCCCTCACCCGGTCATGGCCGCAAAGCCCCCTTTGCCACATAAGGTCACATGGTCACAGCTTCAGGGATCAGGGTGTGGGCACCTTTGGGGTCAGGACTCAGCCTGCCGCCCGGCGCCAAGGGCCTCCTCAGCATCCACACCGAGCTCGTGCGCAGCTGATGAGGTGCCGGCACCCGCCTTGCGTGTTGAGTCCCCGCAGCCTGCCCTGCAGCCGCACCCCTGCACCGGGCCTCGGGCCACCGGTGCCTTGAGTCGAGCCCGAGCGCCCTCACGTTGTGTCAGGTTTTATTTTTACTGGGGCGCAGCGGGCACACAATGTCACACTCGCACAGACTGTGAGCCGTACGCTACGCTGTGCTCACCGCCCGACACTCCCCGCCCCAGCGCTCTGCCCCCTGTGCCCCGGACCCACCCCGCCACACCCGAGGCCTGTGTGTCCCTCTGCCTCCCCCCTTGCTGCCCTCCCCGCCCCCTCCCCCCTGGCGGCCACCAGCTTGTTCCCCGTATTTACAGGTCTGATTCTGCTGTTTGCTCATCGATTCATTCGTTGTTTTTTTAAATTTTTTTAATGTTTATTTATTATTTTGAGAGACAGAGAGAGAGAGTGAGCAGGGGAGGGGCACAGAGAGAGGGAGACACAGAATCCGAAGCAGGCTCCAGCCTCTGAGCTGTCAGCACAGAGCCCGACGTGAGATCATGACCTGAGCCCCCCAGGCCCCCAATTCATTAGTTTTATTGCAGCATCAGCTACAATAGCCAAGACATGGGAGGGACCTAAGTCCGTGTAGACAGACAATGGAAAAGGAAGATGTGGCTCACGCACAGGCACACATGTGCACGCGCACTCTGACACACACAGCAGCGCACACGCACAGACACAGACACACTCCCATGCACAGACACAGACACGTGCACACTCACGCACACACACAGATACACTCACACTCACACACACACAGATACACTCCCACGCACAGACACGCACTGGAATATCACTCAGCCATAGAAAGAATGAGATCCGCCCTCTGTGACCACACGGATGGCCCGGAGGCGTGTCGTGCTGAGTGAAAAAAGCCAGATTGAGGATCCTCATTTAGAAAGTCACGGGCCTCCAAAGTGTAGACTGGGGGCACGTAACACGACGGATTGATAGTCATCGCAAGGAAATTAAAGGGTCAAATAAGGGGCCACGGATCCTTGCGGTCACACGCGCACCAGACATCCTTCTGGAAACAGGCGGACGACGGAGCAGGAGCTGGCTCGTGAGTAGCCACAGCAGCAGGTGGCCGCCTGTCCCCTCCTGCGGCTCCGCGGGCACCGGCCCGGGGACTGCCAGGCCGTCCGTGGGACCTGCACACAGGTACAGGGACCGCGCCTCCACGGGGCGCTGACCCGTCTCTCACCTTCTCTTGTTACTTTAAATGTGGAGACGGACCAGAACCCAGGCCTGGGGGCAGGCGGGGCGAGACCCCGTGAAGAAGGTGCGGCGGGAGGCACGTCCTCTGGCCGCGACCCCGAGCTCGGACGCGTCGTCAGGTACCGTCTCCAAGGGTCATCACGCACGTTTGCAAGTCGTGTCCTGAGCTCGGACTCAGACCCGCGGGCCCGTGTCCGGCGCCGAGCTCGCCACGCGGAGTCTGCTGCCCGGTCAGTTTTGATGGCGCTGCTCCCCCCTCCCAGAGCTGTCACCGGCGCTGTCCCTTCTCCCAGGAGCCTCCGCTCCTCCGATAAAGGCTCTTGCTCGCCCCCTCCCTTCAGCACGCCCCGGGCCGCCGGTGGCCGGCCAGCAGTCCGGTCCTCGGGGCCCTGGGCACCGCCCTCCACCTTCGCCTGGACAATGTCTGACGTGGCCCAGGCTCTGGGAAAGCGTCACCTCCTTCTGCGCGTGTCTCCGAGCCCTCAAACTCCGCCCGCCCCACCCTCCGCAGACGGGAAGCTCCGTGAGGACAGCTGTCTCTCACCTTTGCTGCCCCAGGGCCGGCGCCCACTCCCGGGAGGCACTTGGTGGTGGTCGACTGAACAAACGGTAAGTGGGGGGAGACAGCTCACCCACAGTCTCCCCCATGGGGTGTTTTCTCCTCTCCTTGCCCAGTGGTCGGCCCTGACATGACCGTCCCCTCCCGTGTGAGCCCGGAACGCTCACCTGTTTCTCGCCCTCGGCGGCTCAGGCAGCACCTGCTGGGCCCGTGTCCTGGGCGCCTTGGCCCCACTGGGAGCTCTCCGAAGGGGGCACATGTCTGAGCTGCCTTGTAGCCCCTGGCCCACAGCAGTGCTTGGCCACGCCAGACATTCGGTGGCTCTGTGACAGGGACAGAAGGGACGCAAGAGTGGCCGGTGCTTGGATCGGAGGCTAAGTGCAGTTTATCTGACGCTCAGCCCACATTCTCCACCTGCATGTGCACGTCCTCGTGTGGGCGCCGGGAGCTCTGGGAGCAGAAGGCATGTTCCCACGCTAAACGTGACGGAGGAGACACCTGGCACTGCCGTGGAACGGCCCAAGCTTCTGTCCTAGTTCTCGGCTCCAGGGGACGCGTGGGGTGGAGGGCAGGCTGACCATGGCTCGCCACCCACATTTGGGGTTCCACGCCCCTCTGCCTCGCAGATCAAATCTGCAAACTTCATCCTCAGAGCCGTGTATGAAGGTCAAAGTCCTCAAGCCTGGTGAGTGGATGTGTAAAATGTGGGACAAAATTCTAGAAGGGACTTCACGTGAGGTCCATGAACTCACCTGTCTGGGAGTTAAATCTGTCACACGGACGGACCGCGATGGCCCCAAGGCGTTCGCGCTGCGTGCAGGTCGTGTGGGAGGCCACTCTGCAGGTGCCAAGGGTCTAGACACACCTGACCTCGCCCTGGACGAGCCTCACGGGGACCCGTAGCCAGGAGTGCGGCAACAGGGCACTGATGCTGGCGGGAGGCAGACTTCAGGAGAGAGAGGCCGCGGTCAACATGGGGCAGGCGCCCGCGGGACACGAAGAAGCCTGTCCACCCTCCTTTCGTTATTCTGCTGAACTTGCTGTTGAAGAGCTGTGAGCAGGTGTTGCCGACCCTGTTTGACAAGTGAGGAGAGACACCCTTCATACCACGGAGGTCACTTGTTTGATACCACAAACCAGCGAGGGCTGTGGCAGGGCTCAAGGCCAGGTCTCCCCAGCGCCCGGCCCCCTCTTCCCTGGGCTCCCAGTGTGAGGGCCTGCACCGCTGGCCACCCCAGTGGGCCTCGGGAAACGCCAGAGAGGCGTGCCCTGAGTTTTCAGCATCCCTGCCCATCCCCCCCGTCACCTGGTTGTTATGCGGGGCGGCCCTCCCTTGAGGGGACGGGGTCAGGGTGTTGGAGGAGGGAGGGCCCCAGCCCTGAGCGCCGGAGCCGAGCTCTCCAGGAAGGGCATCTGGTGGGTTTCTCAGGGATTGAAGCAAGTATTTGGTTTCAGGGACAAGGAGTAACCGAGCAGGTAGTTTGGACACTGAAGTACTGGCGCCCGGGGGCACTCGGGTGAGCGTTGCGGGGTGCAATAGCACAGAACGGTGATGGCATCAGGCCCGGGACCAACGGACAACAGGGCACTGTTTCCGGCAATATGCACATTCCAATCATGGCAGCTGCTGCTGCTTCGGAGGGGCTGCTGGACGCCTCCCGTGGGACGTCTGGTCAGTGTCGTCGGTGGCCCAGTAGGAGGGCTGTCCGAGGGCCAGGCCCCAGGATGAGGCAGCCGCTTGGGTGGACGTGGGGGGGCCTCGGCACAGGGCCCCTGGACGGCCTGGACGCTGACTCAGCCCTGTCCCCTTCTGTGGATTCCTCGCCCCAAAAGAGAGCCAACCGCTAGGGATGGCTGGGGAGGACCCAACGCTGGGGATGCCCACAGCGCCCAGCGGCCATGCCCCTTCCCCGGCCACGAGGGGGAGCTCGCCGTCTGCCTTGCCTGCCCCCCTCCCACAGCACAAGACCTGAGCCCTCACCTGCAGGGAGGATGGGCGGGCGGGTGAGGGGCCTCCCCTGTGCCCCTGGCAGACCTAAGCCTTCCGTCAGGGCCTTTCCCAGAAACGGCTGGGGTTCCAAGTTACAACAACTCACCCTGCTCCGATCCACAGGACACGTTCTCCCCACACGTATGACAGACTCCCCGCACGGTCAGGGTCCCTGGGTGGGTCGGCTCCCTGTGTGTCCACACCGGCCCTCCAGGGGGGGAGGGCGGCGGGGTCGCTGTCAGGGACCGTGGCCAGCCCTGGGCACCCGCAGAAACCCCCGGCCCCCAGCGGCCAGCCTGGATGAGCAGCCAATCAGAAATGCACGGCTTAGATTTCCCTTAAAATAAATATATGCTAAAAATTAGAGGGAAATGCGGTCGGCCAAATGCATTTGGGGTTTTAATCAAACTGAAGTTATGTGAAAAACATGCCGAAATATTCGCGTAACAGAGGCCACAGAGGAGCCACGGACCCCAGCGCCGGTGACCGTGGGCCAAGGGGACCTTGGGCTCGGGTCTGAGCTGCCCCCCAACCTTGGGGCCTGGCCTGAGGCAGCAGAGACAAGTTTATAATTCTAAGCCAGAGATACACATGCCCATGATAAATGAGGGCGTGTTTCCCCCCAGTTCTCCAAGAGCCCCCACATACACCTTTGGGAGCACGGTGACGGCAGGCACACGGGGCCATCGGGAGGGAGCGGGGGCTGGGTGGCCCACAGACCCGTCACCGTGGACGTGGAGGTGACCGCGGACCCACACCACCGACGGAAAGGCTGTGGAACGGGCACAGATCGGCGGCCCCGATGCCTGGGCGCCCTGGAGAGCACTCGCTCGCCCGCGCCTGCCCTTGGACGCGCAGCCGTGGGGACCTCGAGGCCCGTGGCCTGCCCCAGCGCTGCGGGGAGGGCTGGGGTTCGGTGCCCGGCGGTTCTCGGAGCGAAGCCCATGCCAGCCCCCGCTGCACCTCCCCCGGCCACCTCGGGGGGCCGAGTGTGCGGCCCTGGCTCCAGCCCGGGAAGCCGGACCAGCCTCTCTGCTCAGGTTCGGGAGATAAGGACCCTTCCTGTGGGAAAACCGTCTAAACTCACCGGCCTGCCAAGCAGGAAACAGACCTGAGAGGCGGGCGGGGAGAGCGCCGTGTGGGCTGCCAGGGAGGCCCGAGGTCGGCTGGGGCGGGGAGGTGGGTGTGGCGGCCAGGTGTGCGGCCAGGTGTGCGGCGTGTCTGCCCGGCCCTCGTCCTAGCTCTGCCCCGTCCGGCCCCGAGGTTCCAGGAGACACGGAGCTGCACCCGAGGGCCGGCGCAGGCCGTGTCCGGGCAGGAGCTGCGGCGCTCTCCCCGTCAGGTCAGAAAAGACCCTGACGTGACGGCGGCTCGCGGGCCGCCCGCCAGCAGTCGGCCCGGGTTCCCTGGCAGGTTCCGCAGTCTAGACCCGGATGCTGGGAGGCTGGTCCCCGGGGGCCTGGCAGCGCCCAGGAGGCTGGCAGGGCCGGGAGCGCACCTGGGCTGATTTACAGCCCCCACGGGGAGCCACGCTGGGGCCACGCCAGGGCCCCGGCTTTCCTCCCTCTCTAGGGGCGGGTGAGGCCGGAAGGAAAGACGGTTTGATTTAAAACCAGGTGAACGTTCTGCATTTCTTTTATCCCCAGATTCTGAAGCAGTTCCAGGGATGCAAACATTCAGCTAAGCCAAACCCTGGGAACAGGAGCACAGAGAACAGGACATGGATCAGGGAGCACGGAGAGGGGCCCTGGCCTTTCCTGCCCTGCGGTAAACGGCTCATTATTACACGTAAGGGCACATTGTATGCCTGACTTTAGTGGCCTCCCAGAGCAGCCCAGCCTCCAGCATTTTCCGTCCAGTTTTAACTTGTCATATGTACTTTCCTACCCAGCACAACCACGGGCACATTTTGGCCTCCCATCGGCTGTGACGCCACGCAGGTCCGAGGTGAGGGCTGGACCGGAGCTGTCCGGATGCCCAGGGCCCCACGCACCTTCCCGTCTCCAGCACCAGTGCATTCCGGGCAGGAGTGAGGGCCACGCTCCTGAGCGTCTCTGGTCTAAGTGAGGACCCCCCGCACGGCCGCCCGCCTGGGCAGGACACCAGTACCACCGGCCTTCCCGAGCTGCAGGGGACGGGGAGGCGAGCAGGCCGGTGTCACCACCTTCCCTTTGCTATTGTCGGCGGCTCACAGGGCAGTGGGACTGACGGGCGGCCCACTGCCGGACAGACAGCCCACTGATGGGCAGGATGCCTAGGAGGCAGTGGCCAGGCACCGCGGCCCTGTGGGCTCTGGTCCAGTTAGTGCTGGCCCCGAGGCTGGCCTCACAGGGGCTCCCAGAGCCTGAGTCCACACCCCGCAGCCCCTCGGAGCCCTGGAGGTCCCCAGGGAGGGCACGTAGCAGCTGGCCTCCTGTGCCAGCACGAGGGACGGTCCCACACTCTCTGATACCCAGGTTTATATTTCCAGGCAAGAGTTCTTTTGAAGAAAGGAATCTGAATCTGCAGCTCGAAACAATGTCTGGAAACCCCTACTTTATCTCCGACGCCTGCTGTATACTTACTGAGCTAAAATAAACGCTGTTTGCCCCATTGTGTTTCAGCTGCACATGCACCAGCTGACCGCTCCGGCCCCCTGACCGCCGTGGCCTTTCGGGCGGCTGGCCAGCCTGGGAGCCCGTGTGGCCTCGGGGACCCTGCCCAGGAAGTGACTTGTGAGTGGAGAAACCCAGGCTTGAAAGCCAATTCGAATCTGTAATATTACAGACAGAACATGCCGGAACCACGTCCAGGGATAAATAGAAACCCGGGCACATCCGACTAACCTACTTTTTAAAACACATCCATCACGTTCAGGCTTTGCTGGCAACACAAATCAAAAACAGGTTTGGTCCCTGCCCTGGAAATAAGGCAGATTAAAATACTCTTCTGTCCTTTCGAGTATTTTAATCCCGACCCTGGTGCATCTGAACAGGAAGTGATTGCCGACGGTTACCAACCAGGGGCGTTCTCTCTGGGGAGGCCTCGTCCCTGCCGCGGTGCCCGCACTCACGGCGTGCCGAGTGACCCCCTGCCCCGTGTCTGTCCGGGCGGCCTGTCTGGGGGGGGCTGCTGGCCCAGCTGAGAACCTGGTCCTGGCCCGGGAGCGGCCGAGGGGTGGGTGGCCGTCGGTAACTCCCCGTTCGCCGGCCCTGGGCTGGGAGCTGGCGGGACACCTTCCATCTTGTGCTCAGAGGCCCCAGCAGCACGGGGCTGGTGACTCGGGACACCCCTTCCTTCCTCCCACTTGCACTCCCCCTGCACCCTGGGGGTCTCTCCTGGTGTCGCCCCCCAAGGTAACCCCTCGCCCCCACACCCTTGTTTCCGGGTCCACTCCCCGCAGAGCCAACGAAGACATGCGGGCGCGGCCAGCCAGGTGAACGTGGAGCGGTCCGTGGCCTGTGCAGGGGAGCGAGCTGTGTGCCCCGTGGGGTGCAGGGACAAAGCCCAGCCCCGCCCGAGCGTGGGGGACGTGAAGCTCAGCACGGAGGCCGTCCCCGGGCACCGCTCCGGGGCTGAAGGTGCCGAGTCCCACCTCGGAGGGACTCCAGAGCGGCACGCCGTCGTGAGGGCTCTGCTCAGGAGTGAATGCTGGCCGCTGCCGGGGGCTGGAGCCTTCCAGGCTGTGCCCGCAGCCCCTCGCATGGCCTGGGGCCCCTGCTCCCCGCAGCCTTCCTCCCCTGCGTCTGGGGAGACTCCCGAGTGTCACAGAGTCGGCCAGAGGGCCCAGGTCTTTCGTGCCGTCAGGCCCATGGAGGTCCCCAGGACGAGGTCTGAGCTAACACCCCGGACGCGGGGAGCTGGTCGGAGGCCACCCCGTCCTGGCCCACCAGGTCCCTTGCCGTGGGGCCGGGAGTGAGGGGCCGTCATCAGCCTGCCTTTGCCGAGCGACCTAGGGTCTGATGACAAGAAGCAGTGCCGGTTTCTGTGAGAAAAGGAGAAGTTAACACAGGGAAGGAGGGGGGAGGGGAGGGGAAAGGGGGAGGGCAGCGAGCCTTTCCTAATATGACACCTGAGACTTGAAGTTTATCCCATTGCTACAACTCACACCTGCACACACGCACACTCTTGCACCCTCATGCACACACACGTGCACACACAACACATGCACACACACACGCATGCACATACTCACACATGCCCACACATAGCACAAATGCACATGTGTGCACACGTTCACACACACGCACACAAGCATGCACACTCACATGCACGCATGCACATATACACATGCACACACGCGCTCACACATGCACACACATGCACTCACACTCATACGCACACACATGCACACACGTGTGCACACGAATGCTCCCGCATGAGCACAGGCACACACTCGCACACACGCACATGCACCATTTACACACCCGCGCTCATGTGTGCACACAAGCACGTGCGGGTGCAGCACGTTGGCGAGGCGTGCACCACGCAGCTCAGTGTCCTGGGCTGACCTGAGGATCAGAGCAAGGAGCACTTTGTGGCCCAGAGGCTCATTCCGAAGCCGGGTTGAAATTAAATGAAGAGTGAGAACCTCAGGGCTGAGAGAGAGGTGTGAGGAGCACCCGCAGGGTTGCATGCGGCCCGTGCTCACGGAGAGGTGTAGGCGCAGACACGCGCGGGCGCCGTGCAAACACACTAACAAGGCGGCACGGAGAACCGCTGTTTCTCATCACTGTGTTTTGAGCATTTCCTGCCCTGTGTGCAGGGGTTTTGTGGCCGATCCCGCGTTAGGGCAGCTTCCGAGTCCTCTCCTGTGCGCTAACCTCCGCGCGGCCCCGCAAGTCTTCCTCGTGGACCACCGTGCTCTCCGGCCGCCTCCTCGGGGCTCGAGCACAGCCTGACCTCGCGGCGGCCTCGCGGCTCGGCCCCGCGAGGGGGATTCCAGACGCACGTGGTCTGGCGACGCCTCGGGAAACAGCGCTGTCCCCGCATCTCCCCCCCAGCCCTCCCCCCGTGATGACGGGGACCACGTGTGCAGGGGCCTCGGAATGGAGCAGGGGTCTTGTTGATCCCGGGAGCACCGCGGCACGGCAGACAAGCGGCGAGATGAGACCTCTCCCCGGGCTGAGCTTCTAGACAGCAGCCCCCAGCGTGGCCTTGACCTGGGACTCAGTGTGTTTTCCTGCGTGCGTGTGGCCGTGTCAGTGTGTACACGTGTGTGTGCGCGAGGCTGTGCATGAGTGAGTGAGTGTGCACACACGCCTGGGGTATGGGACCGTGTGTGTGCACAAAAGTGTGCACGTGTGCTCACCTGTGTGAAGATGTAGGTGTGCGTGAGCCTGTGTGTGCATGTGTGTGTGTGTACATGTGTGAGGATATACATGAGTACGTGCATGAGTGTGCACCTGTGCCTGGTGTGTCAGCATGTGTGCGCATGAGTGTGCACACCCACATGACGCTGTGAGTGCGAACATGTGTGCATGAGTGTGAACGTGTGTACACATGAGTGTGAAGCTGTGAGTGTGAGCACGAGCGTGAGGACGAGTGTGCATGTGTGGCCGCTGTGAAGCTGTGAGTGTGCGTGTGCGCGTGTGCGCAGTGAGCTCTGCCCTCCGGGAGCCCCCAGGGGGCTCTTAGCAAGGTGGGCGGTCAGGACGGTCTGTGGGGAAACTGGAACCGGGCACGCGTTTGCCATGTTTACAGTTTCCCCTGAGCATTGCAGACTTTTGGTTTAGGGCCAAAGATGGACTTTTTGGATGTTCTGTGTTGGTTCACACGGGGCAGGTCACAAGCTTCTGCCTCGAAGAGAAAAGGATTAAACGGCCATTAAATGGCCGATCGGACATCAAGGAGCTTTCGTGCTTCCAGGAGGTCGATGCAGAGAAATCAGAA
>PISW01016169.1:0-14155 GCA_004023785.1 Mungos mungo | reverse complement strand
AGCTTCTAAGATACTGTTGCTAGATTCTAAGATACAATTACTAGCTTCTAAGATACTGTTACTAGATTCTAAGATAGTTACTAGATTCTAAGATACTGTTGCTAGATTCTAAGATACAATTACTAGCTTCTAAGATACTGTTACTAGATTCTAAGATAGTTACTAGATTCTAAGATACTGTTGCTAGATTCTAAGATACTGTTACTAGATTCTAAGATACTGTTGCTAGATTCTAAGAGGCTGTTACTAGATCCCACCCTTTAACCGCAAAGTTCTCGCTTCTATGCACCTGCTTTGCTTCCCCTTCGGACCTATGATTGATCACCTCAATAATGACCTTTCCTGCCTTGCCATAACTTATATAACCCTGAGCTTCAGCTCAGCGGCGCTCTCTCCTGAGGACTTGCCAACACTCGGGAGGGACCGTTCGGCCAAACTAAAATAAACCGATACACCATCTCTGTTTGTGTCCGTGGGTTTCACTCTCGGTGACTCGCTTCAGGAGGGACAGGTCTAACAGGTGACACAAGCTGGAAGGTTTATCAAAGTGAAAGTGCACTCTCGAGATAGGAGAGCGGCCAAGGTCAAGAGAGAGAGCTGTGTGCCATGGTTGTTGTGATGTGGAAAATGTTGGGGTTTGGAGCCAAAGATCCAGAAAGAACTTGAGATACCTTCAATGCAAAAAAAACCCAGTGGTTTATTACCAGAACCTGTGGACAGAGAGAGTGGCTCTGGGATTGTAAAGAGCAGTAGATTACATCCTTGGGAGTTAGAGGAGGGAAAGGCTGGGGGAAGCTTCCTAAAGGACTTCCATATGCTAAAGGGGCCTCGCTAGGGTCCTGCTAAGGTTGTGTTTCCCTCTAGCAAAGCATTCACACTAAGCCGGTTTGGAGTTCCTGGAGGAATGGCCTACTTTGCCTGCCTTCGGAAGGAAATGTAATTTGATCTGCATTTCTTTCTCCTTTGTTCCCCACATCAGCGGTGGTCTCCCTATCCTGTATTGACCAGTGTGAACTAAGGGAGGAATATTTGTCCCCTGGGCGGGAAGCAGGGTTTTGCACTTTTTCTTTGCACTAATTTGCTCAGGGGTTTTCTGACATGGCATCCGCCATCTTGGGCCTGCCTGGTTTGAGCCGGCTTCCCGTGGTGCGCTGTGGGGACGGGCCTGGGGCCTTCCCAGCTGGCCACGACTTGTGGTTTCCTCTCAGAGGCTAACTAACTGCCCTCGCTAACATGCAGACCACCCCTTTCAGGCCCCAAACACAGGCGACCCAGCTGGCTTCTTATTTCTAAGCAAGCCTCACAGATTCTATCCTGAGACTCCTCGGAAGGCTCATTACCTCTTCCTCGGACCTGGGTCTGCATGATGGCGGAGAAGGGAGCAGGGCGACAAGACCACAGTGCTTCCTAAGCGACCTCACAACCTCCACAGGAAGCCGCGGACGCATTCACCCCCCTGCCCCTGCCTTTCCCTTCTGCACCCTACCACGGATCTGACTGGAAGATCCTGGCCAGCATGGGTAGTACAGGCCTGTCACCCGACTGATTCTTTGTACTCTCCGTAAAGCCCTGAAATATTCTGCCCAACAGGGAGGGACTCCTTTCACGGTGCACAGAGCTCTGCGGAATTTACCCTTCTCCCCACTGGCCCAGGTTTCTGGCATCCACTCAGAAAGGAACTAGTGCAATGGGTGACCAAGGAATGCTAGGTTCGTTGGTCTGGGACAAGGATGAAGGAGAGCAATCGGCCACTTTGGGCTCAGGATAGGGAAGAAAGCAGGGCCACTGAAGGAGACGTAGTTATTCCTTCCGTGCAGCTGGTTGGCTGACGTTTCACCATGTACAGCCACTATGGCTTGTGGATCCATTCTCTGTCCTGTCGTGCATTGCAGGGACATGCGTTTCCCGAGCTTGCAAAGCCAAAGCCCAATTTCTTACTATGTCTTACAGGACACTCTACTGCCCCCAGCTCACCCTGATCCAGTTTCAGGGGTCTGTTTGCTATTTCTGGAATACAACAGCTCCGGCCACAGGACCTTTGCACTTGCCGCCCCTCAGCCTGGAAGCTGGGCACCCAGATATCTACAGGGCTAGTTTCCTCACCTCTCTTAGGTTTCAACTGAAAAGTCACATTCTCAGGGGCCCCTCCTTGGCCATGCAATCTAACACTTCCCATATCCCTGCCCCCCCCCCATATACTGCCAGACATTTCATATTCTGCTGCCCTCTTGTTCCCTCTTAGTATTTGTTATCACTGAGTATAGTATATATTTTATCTTGTTATTGTCTGTCTCACCCACTGGACTGTAAACTCCCATGTGACAGGGATTTGTTTTTGTCCCTCTTTGTCATTATCGAATCTCCAGGGGTGAGAACAGTACCTGGCACTTAGGCACTCTATAAATATTTGTTTAATAAAGAATGTGCGGGTGATGGCGGAAGACACAAAAGTGCGGCGTGAACATGGGGGAGCAGAAGAAAGCAAGAAAGTATGCGACCATGAAGCGAATGCTTAGTCTCCGAGATCAGAGGCTTAAAGAAAAGGATAGATTGGAACCTAAAAAGAGAGAAAAGAAAGATCCCAGTGCACTCAAGGAAAGAGACGTCCCCCAACATCCTTCCTGCTTGTTCTTCCAATATAACACACAGCTGGGCCCACCTTACCACATCCTGGTTGATACCAACTTTGTCAACTTTTCCATCAAAGCCAAACTGGATTTAGTACAATCAATGATGGACTGTCCGTGTGCCAAGTGTATCCCTTGTATAACTGGCTGTGTAATGGCTGAAATTGAGAAACTGGGGCAAAAGTATTGAGTGGCTCTAAGGATTGCCAAGGGTCCAAGGTTTGAACGATTACCATGCACACACAAAGGAACCTATGCAGATGACTGCTTAGTACAGAGAGTGACTCAGCACACGTGTTACATTGTGGGCACCGTTGACCGGGGACCTTAAACGAAGGATCCGGAAGATCCCTGGAGTTCCCATCATGTACATTTCTAACCATAGGTACAACGTAGAGTGGATGCCAGATGATATGGAGCCCCTCGGTTCTAACACTCTAAAGACAGAGGTCCTGTGCCTCCTTTGCCAACTTTATCTGTTGCCAGTTCATAGAGCCATACGCCGTAGCATGAATTATTCTCCTTACCCACTTGTTCTGTTATGAGCTGCGTGTGGTTAAATACACTCATTTTCTATATTGTTTTGAAATTGAAAAAAAAAAAAAGAATGTGCGGCGGCATTGTTCGCCATAGCAGGGAGCACATGCGGCCATCCTGGGAAAAGGGAAAGTAAAATGGGCGGATGCTCACTATAAACCTATTCACAGCAGTTAAGAACGCAGGACGGAAGGTGCAGGCGACCACACAGGCAGACCAGAAAGTCAGTGCTGAGAGCCAACGTTACTCACAGACCAAGTGCACATCGTACAAGGAGACGTACAAATCCGAGCTACATATCAAGCACGTCAGAGGGGCTGGGAGTAAACGGAAAAAGATCAAGGCACAAATAAAATAAAGAGAAGAGTTTTGTACCCATCCGTCTGGATAGAGGACAATGAATCGAGGTTAACGCTGTCCCCGAGGTCCACCAAAAACTATTTACTGTTGTGAATATATAGTTCTGTTTCATACAGACTTTTTTTTTTTAAAGATTTAAAAAATTTCTGGGGCACCTGGGTGGCTCAGTCGGTCAAGCGACTGACTCTGGCTCCGGCCATGATTCGTAGGTTTGAGCCCTGTGTCAGGCTTTGCAATAAGAGCATGGAGCCTGCTTTGGATTCTCTGTCTCCCTTCTCCCCACCCCCCACCACTCACATTCTCTCTCTCTCAAAAATAAAGATTTAAAAAAATTTTAGGGGTGCCTGGGTGGCTCAGTCGGTTGAGCGTCCGACTTCAGCCCAGGTCATGATCTCACAGTTTGTGGGTTTGAGCCCCGCATCAGTCTCTTTGCTGACAGCTAGTTCAGAGCCTGGAGCCTGCTTCCGATTCTGTGTGTCCCTCTCTCTCTGCCCCTCCCCTGCTCATGATCTGACTCTCAAAAATAAATAAATGTTAAAAATTTTTTAACATTTATTTATTTTTTAAAATAATCTCTACCCTCAACATGAGGCTCAAACTCCTGACTCAAGATCAAGAGTCACGGGTTGTACCAACAGAGCCACCCAGGCGCACTTTGTATGAACTTTCAATAAAAAACTTTAAAGTACATATTTACATGAGCATCCAGAACAGACTTCAAATATGTGTTTTATTCTCTGAGAAGTACTAAAACCGTTTCTTTTTATTTTTTATTTATTTTTGAGAGAGCGAGAGAGACAAAGCATGAATGGGGGAGCGGCAGAGAGAGACACACACAAAGAATTCGAAGCAGCTCCAGGCTCCCAGCTGTCAGCACAGAGTCCAATGTGGGGCTCGAACCCACCAGCTGTGAGATCATTACCTGAGCTGAAGTCAGATGCCCAACTGACTGAGCCACCCAGGCGCCCCTAAAACATTTTTTAACAGCTAGGTTAAGGCTGTTGACATGCAAGTGCACATACTTAAAATGTACAGGTTGTTAAGTTTTGGCCCATGTATTGACCTGTGAAGCCATCCTTGAAATCCATTAAGCAAGGGAGTCAAACACCTATGAAAATGCTTTCATTTATTGTAAATTAAAAAAACAGTTTAATTCTTAAAAATAAGAGACAATAATTGACTTTTATATTCAAGAACATATTTTTACATATTAATACATTCATCTTTATACCAATGCATTTGTAAATTATTTTTGTATTGGCATATTTTTAAAGGTGTTTAATAATTTTTGTTTTTTTAATTTAAAAATTTAAAAAGCATTTATTTTTGAGAGAGAGAGAGACAGATAAACAGGGTACGAGTGGGGGGGGGCAGAGAGAGAGAGAGAGAGAGACAGAATCCAAAGCAGGCTCCAGGCTCTGAGCTGTCAGCACAGAGGTCAATGTGGGGTTCGAACTGACAAACCACGAGATCATGACCTGAGCGAAGTCAGACGTTTAGCTGACTGAGCCACCCAGGCACCCTTATGTTGTTTTTGTTTTTCTTTTTGTTTTTAAGAGAGAGAGAGAGAGAGAGAGAGAGAGAGAGAGAGAGAGAGAGAGAGAGAGAGAGAGAGTGAGAATGAGACCGTATGAGCAGGTGAAAGAGGAAGAGGGAGAGAGAGAATCTTAAGCAGACTCCATACTCAGTGCGGAGCTCAGGAGTTGAGCCAAAATCAAATCAGAGGCTCAACCAACTGAGCCACCCAGGCACCCCAAAAGGTCTTTAATATTTAAAAAATAATTTTTATGAAGGAAGCAGGCCGCAAAGGTCCAGGTGCCTATGGCCAGTGAAAGTCACAACACAGTTCTGCTACAGTTAAGATAATGAACATATTCATCACCCCTTCAAATTTCTGTGGGCCCTTTTTTATTTATATATTTAAAGTTCATTTATTTTAATATTTATTTTGGGGCACTTGGGAGGCTCAGTTGGTTAAGTGTTGGACTCTTGATTTTAGCTCAGGTCATGATCTTACTGTTTGTGAGTTCAAGCCCGCATTGGCCTCTGGGCTGACAGTGTGGAGCCTGCTTGGGATTTTCTCTTTCTCCCTCCCTCCCTCCCTCCCCCCCCCTCCCGTCTCTCCTCTGCTCATGCTCTTCCTCTCTCTCAAAATAAATAAATAAACTTAAAAATAAAATTGAAAAAAATACATTAAAAAATTAAATATACAAAATAAATTTATTTTGAGAGAGAGGTAGAGGCAGAGAGAGGGAGCGAGAGAATTCCAAACAGTGCAGAGGCTGACTCAGGGCTGAACCCACGCACTGGGAGATGGTGACCAGAGCTGAAGTCATGAGTCCCACCTTTAACGGCCGGGGCCACCTGGGGACCTCGGGGTCCCTTTTTCATTCTCATCACCTGCTATTCCCCTATTTCCCAAACAATCTCTGATCTGCTTCTGTCATGACAGTTTTCATTTTCTAGAATTTTATACAAACGGACTCCTATCCCACTCTTTTTTGGCTGGGCTTTCACTCGGCATGATTATTTTGAGGTCCATGTCCTCTCACTATCTCATTCCTTTCTGGGGGGCGGGGATGCGAAGTGTTCTTTCGCGTGGCGATACCGCAATTTAACTTCATCTGTTCACTGGCATCTGCGTTGATTCCAGTTTCTCGCTATTACAGATAAAGCTGCTATGAACATCCATATACAAGTCTCCATGTGGGTATTTCCTTTATTTTTGCTTAGTGAATACCGAGGACTAGAATGGTCGAGTCGTATTTCAGCGGTTTAACTTTTACGGAAACCGCCGAGTGGACTCTTCGGTTCGCCCCGGACCGGGTCGTCTGCACCCCGGACAATCGGACGCCGCGAGTGTTTATAACAGCGTCGCGTGCCGTCTCCGCCTGTTTTTAACTTGGGTTTCTCCAATTAATAATGTGGAACCCCTTTTCCTGTGATCATTTGCTGCTCCTCAGTCTTCTCCGGTGAGGCGTCTGCGGGAGGAGTTGATTGTGAGCAGAACTTTGTAACGAGAGGAAAATGTATCCTTTCCACGTGGTCGAGAGGCGGGGCCTTGGGATCCGCGCGGGGAGGGCGGGGCAAGAGCGAGGGAGGCACTGGCTCCCGCCTAGGGCGACCCGGCGGGTGCGGGGAGCGGACGCAGAGGACAGAGGCCGGTAAAGGCCGGTCGGCTGGGGGCCCGGCTCCTGGGTCCTGCGGGTCGTCAGCCGAGAGCGGCCGGTCGCCAAGCACGGGCCGGGTCCTCGCACAGCTTGGCAGAGGGTCTGCAGGGGGCGCGGCCGCCGCGGCTTCCGCCGAAGGGGGCAGGGCCGAGCAGAGTCGGGACCAGAATCCGGTCATCGGGGGTCCGCATCGGTACAACCGAGGGCTCCGGTCACTGAGCTGCCACGGACGCTGTCGCTTCCCCGCCCGGAAGGGGACACCGCAGCGGGGCGTGCGCCGAGGGGCTGCGGGGGTGCCTGGGGACGCGCGCGGGGGGCCCCCGCCCCCTGCCCGCCCTGGCGCCGAGTCGCCAGATTCCTCTGCAGGACTCCTGGGGAGGTGGGGGGTAAGAAAAAGATGCACTTGTTTCCGCCCGGTTTCGAACCGGGGACCTTTCGCGTGTGAGGCGAACGTGATAACCACTACACTACGGAAACGCGCCGGCAGCGGGCGCCTGGAAATCCGCCTTGCAGCTCTGTGACTCCTCCAGCCGCCGGCCGTGCGCCCGAGCGCACCTCTCTAGGGAGCGGCGGGCTCTGGTGTCGCCGGGGTGGAGAGCCGAGGTCTGCGGGCCAGGGCTCGGCAGATGAGAGCCGCGCGGTTCTCCCCATCGCGCAAGGGCCGGGGGATCCCTGGCGACGTGCGATCACGACAGGTGGGAGGGGACAGGAGGCGGACCTGGCCAGGCTAAGGAAACCAGCTTCTATTTGAAACCTTACAAATACACTTGGTGTTCGCCCAGCACCTAATTGAGAAGGTACTTAGACAGGAAAACTCCGTTTTCTCTTTCCTATGTCTTTCCTCCTGGGAGTCCCGTTTCTGCTCACGCAGACACTTCCAGTCCGCCCCCAACCGGGTGGGAGGCTTCCCCACGCCCAGCCGGGGACAGCAGCTCAGTTCTGATGCTAGGATCGAAGAGACAGCGTCAGAGCCCACAAGTTAAGGGCTCGGTCCCACCTGACCCCGCCCCCCTGCCCCCACCCCGTGAGGTACCTGTCAACGAGGGCAGGTGGTCATCTGTGCTTCTGACCAACGAGCTACAACTCAGACGTTCCATAATGTGCTAGAATGACTCCCTCTCTCTCTGTCCCACCCTTTCTTGCGTTCACGCTCTCTCTCAAAATAAATAAACATTACGAAAAATTTTAGGGGCGCCCTGCGTGGCTCAGTTGGTTAAGTGACTAAGCTTGAGATTCTCTCTCTTTCCATCTCTCTATGCTCCTCCCCTGATCGATATCTCTCTCTCTCAAAAAATAAAATAAAACATTAACAACTTTTAAAGTAAAAATGGAGATCCTTTACTCAAAAGTGTAAATTAAGAGTGGCAGGGAGCTCCCAGTCTTCCGAGCTGTAATTCTCAGGAGAAACAAAGGCCAGCATCAAACACCCAGCCGCTAGGCCAGGCCGTCAGCACCTGAAGGGCAGGGAGGCTGTGAAGATTGCGTAATTCCAAAATTCGCCCCCGCCCCGTGGAGAATCACTGTTTTGTGATTAAACTTTCACACTGACACATGCACGATATTTCAGATATCTGCTAAATCTAGAAAGGAATCTAGAAGCACCACATTATTAGTGCTAAAGCCTTCTCTCACTTTGAAATCCTAAAAATAGTTAAAATTAGAGTTCTAAGCAGCCGATTCATTATACATTTTTGGTCTTTCCACTGGTGACTGTCACCAGTAAATGCATGTACTAGACTTGCGATGTCAGGAATGTCATACTTAATCCCTTTGGATTTCTTGTAAAATAGGAATGTATTTCTATATGGTAACTCACTGCCTGGTTTTACCTGGAGGCCAGGAAATAAGATGAATAAGCAAAAGTGATGTGGTAACGAATTGGTTAAATGAATGGTCATTTAAATCCTATTCTCCTGTGACCGATGAAAATAAATCATCTCTATACTAATGAGGCAGGAGATGGGCTTTTCCTCAAAGTCGGTTATCTATAGCTTTCTTCTGCTCTGGGTCCAGCAAGCGACAAGGCTTTGATTGTTCTTAGGCCATAGCTCCCTGGCGACCGCCAGTGTCCAGTCCCCTGCCTGTGAGAGAGAGAGAGAGAGCCGAGCCTAGGAGTCAAATGGCTTTCCACCCCTCCCCCTCCCAAGTCCACAAGGTTGTGGCAGGTGGGTGGTCCTAGACAGCCCCTCTTCCCACTGGGGACGAAGAGGTGGCCCACAGCTGCCTGGGAGGCGTGGGGCCCCCGTGTGGGAGCCGGCAGAGCAGAGAAGAGGCGCAGCCTTACGGTCAGCAAAATCCAACCTTGGGCTCAGGGGACAGGCCTGCCCGGCCCGGCTTGTGCCGGAGGAAAGGGCGCTGGGTGATCGCAAAGAACCATCTGTTGGCCTCTATCCTACAGGCAAATCAAAAAAAGCCATCAACCGGGTCCAGGGCCCAGCCGGACGCCTGGATGGGAAACGTAGCCTGGGCTTCCTGAGTTCTGGGGTCTTGTCCAGCAAGCAGCAAGAAAAGGGCTGGGAAAGGTAGTGAAACATAAAGCTTTTCCCTTTCTTCCATGGCTTCTCTCCCAACTTGTCGTGGTGTCATTTTTATTTGCTATTGAATGTCATTCCATGTAAAGAAAAATTAAAATGATTAGCACCAATGTTACCGGTTATCTTTTATGTTGTACGAGGCCCATTTCTGATCCTCTGCTTTTGCTTGAGCTACCTGCAGTCACGCTTCTCCCCTCCCCATAGGCCCCAAGATTGACCGAGCACCCCTTTGCAGGGCATGTCCCATTTACTAGCTTATCCTGACCATCAGGTGCCCAAAGGGAAACACATTTCCTGGGAAACTGCATCATCATCATCATCATCATCATCATCATCATGCTCTCTGTTCACTCTTCCTGGCTGCCTCAACTTCCCCTTAAAAGTTTCTGCTGGGACACCTGGGTGGCTTAGTCAGGGACTTTAGCTCAGGTCATAATCTCACCGTTCGTGGGTTTGAGCCCCACGTGTCAGGCTCTGCCCTCAGAGCCTGGAGCCTGTTTCTGATTCTGTGTCTCTCTCTGACCCTACACTGCTCAAGTGCGGGGGACCAGCCCACACACCCCAGTCGAAAGGTCCTGAGTAGGGGGTTGGTGTCGGCGCAATATCTCTAGGAAAGAAGACAGACAAGACGTACCAGACGGACAAGACAGACAACGCGGATGGTGGGAAAGCCACGTTTTACTTAGATGGCCAGGGTCTTATATACCAGGGGTGATTACATCATTTCTTTAATGGTTACATAGTTCAAGGTCTTTGAAGTGAAGACATGCTCCGGAAAGGGTCATGCTTAACAGGACAGGTGTAAATAACAGAAATTATCAAGTCATTGCAAGAGAGGGATTCCCTAATAATAGTCTGACTCCAAGCAGAAGATGAGCCTGAAGAATTCTATGAGGATATTTACATTTCTTAAGGCCCCTCATCAGTTATGCATGGGCAAGATGCTCATCCTTTAATAGGCAAATCTTTTGGCAGAGGATTGCGGTTTACTCCCAACACAGACAAAGAGCTAGAAAGCAAAGTAAGGGGAGGGCTGGCTTCACGAACTGACCCAAGTTGATTCAAAGCCTAAAGGTATATGCCTCTTTACAAAGAAACCAGAAAAATCACAGACTGGATGAATAGAAGCCACGTGTGTGGCCCAGGAGGCCAAATATTGTTTCACAGTCTCTCGACTTGTTCCACACCTTCCCAAATAGTTCTCCTTCGCCCCGGAGGCAGAGCCCTCAACGGTCACTTATATAGATTCTCCTGTGCCCCGGAGGCCTAACCATCAACGGTCGCTATTCGGGAGGTTTTTTTGGCCTACTAGGCCCCAACACTCATGCTCTGTCTCTCAAAAAATAAATAAAAAGTTTTAAAAAAAGTTTCTGCTAAGCTCTGCTAAATCCACCCTATGCAAGAAACATCTTTTGCTGTTTGATTTTGAGCTACTTGCAGATTTCTAGGATTGGAACATTCTCTCCATTGCAGTAGTCTTTTTGCGAAGTCTCTCTTTAAGTCTGGATTTGTTTTAGTTGACAGTGCAAATATAAAAGCATTTAACTCATAGGCAGAATCACTAAAATCATGCAATCTGTATTTCATAGCTCCTACATGCAGAAATTTTTAAAAATGTTTTATTTATTTTTGAGACAGAGACCGAGTGTGAGAAGGGGAGGGGCAGAGAGAGAGGGAGACACAGAATCCGAAGCAGATTCCAGGCTCTGAGCTAGCTGTCAACACAGAGCCGGAGGACCCTTATTAACATGGGGCGCATGTGCCCATTCAAATCTGTGCTTTTGTATCCTTTGGGTAAATACCTAGTAGTGCAACTGCTGGGTCGGGCAGTTCTGTTTTTAACTTTTTGAGGCGCCTCCATGCTGGTTCCCAGAGCGGCTTCACAGTTTGCCTCCCCACCAGCCATGTGGGAGGAGGCCCCCCTCCCCGCATGACCAGAACATATTGCACAGAGTTAAACAACCACTTTTACTTCTGAAGATACACATCCCACCACCGTTTTCTACCTCCAGCCTGCTGATGCAGAAGGAAGGAAGGACTGGAAGGAAAGGGAGCTCTGGCCCGGGCTGTCTCCACCTTTCCTTCTGTGTCCTCATTCCCACCGTCCCCACCCCCCCCCCCAAGGCGGTTGGCTAGTACAGGAAGTAAGTTAAAAAAAGATAGGATAGGATTTATTTATTTATTTATTTATTTATTTATTTGGTCTTTGGTCTTCTGCTTAGAACGCCATTGCTTTCTTTTTGCGTTTGAAGCAAATTCTGCTTGGAATGGCAAGTGTGGCCTCGGGGCCGGCAGGTCCGTCTATTTCGCCACCAAGACAACGTGCTTACTTTACACTCGCCTTAAGTCTCTGAACTCCCACTGGGGCAGTGGGTCCATCCCGGATGTGAGTTCATCAAACCTAGCGAACGCTATGTACAAACGGGCGACAAGGAAGGTGGACACGAACACTGCTGGTGTCTTCTCCGCTCAGACGCAGGCGCCCTAGTTCCAATGGACTCCGTTACAAAACGCACGTTCGAAGGTTATTTAAATTTTCAAGGACATTTCCCAGACATCCCCCCGAAGTTCTAATATATACCTGAATCAATCCTAAGATCCTTTTCTGGGAGGTGCTACTGATGCCTGCCTCACGCCCCTCCCTGGTGGTCTAGTGGTTAGGATTCGGCGCTTTCACCGCCGCGGCCCGGGTTCGATTCCCGGTCAGGGAAGTCCTTTTTTTTTCTTTCTGATCACCAACAACCTTCTGCTGCTGCCAGCAACTCGGGTGTAACCGAGGCTCGCTCGTGCCCACTGCACATGTCATCCGGTCCCGAGGTGTGTCAATATCACGGGAAGTGTGAAGAATGAAAAATTTCTCTAGGCGGATTCAAATTCGCTTGTGTCTCACTCTACTGAGAATTATGGAATTGTTTTTTCCATTTAAGAAAATTTCTACATGAAACAAGTGAATTATATCAAATGACTCTTACATCTATTAAGGTTTGATTGGCATTGATACGGTTTTAGTGATGGATGTAACTCCATCTCCCCCATCCATTGAAACCCTAAGGTACATGCCAGAGGTGTAGACAGCTCAGGTAATTTTACCAGATGCAGCGGTAAGAACAAGAAATATGTTGATTAGTTCATTTTACCTGTAAGACAGGAACTATAATACAAAGATGAGTAGCAAGTCATCTGACACCAGTCTTTGGCTCCCTAGGGACTTCGTCCGGCGATTCTCAGCACTGATTTCAGGATCACCTGGGAAAGGGTTGAGCGGCATGCAGGCATTGCGAGCCATCTTCTTAATCCGGAGATCCTGAGTTTGGCCTTGGTGGGCCAGAGTGGGGAGCCACGGGAGCACTGGCTGGCCTGCAAGGCTGCTTGCAACCGGCCTTGGGGGTGACCAGGCTGCAGGAGCCGCAGCAACAGCAAAATATCGTTGGCAGACAGAAAGAAAAAGAAAAAAAAAAACAAAACAACTTCCCTGACCGGGAATCGAACCCGGGCCGCGGCGGTGAAAGCGCCAAATCCTAACCACTAGACCACCAGGGAGAGACACGCTAATCATTTGGACAGCGCCTCCTGGAATAAGATCTCAAGAATGATGCAGCTACCTGTTAGGGGATTTTAGAAGCATCTGGAGAATGTTCTGTAGGTAGGGGTGTGTGTGGTGCTGGCTGCGGTGACTGCCACTTGGGTCAGAGGGTGGAAGGAAACTTTAGTGGCAGTAAAGTTCCAAAAAAGATTGCCACGAGTCAAGCCAGGGAAGAGGACACTTTCCTACATGTTTGTCACCGATTCCCTTGGACCCGGGGGTTGCTCATGTTTTTTCTTCCCTTCCTTCGTTCCTAAAATGTTTGTGCCTCTCTCACTTTTATAGTATCCCCATGGTTGATTGAGGAAAACGTGTCTTTCTTTTGCTCCCTCACCCTCAAAAAGAATACTGTTCCGGATCTCCAACTGTGGCCCTCCCCCAGCAGAGGGGGGAACATTCCGGGCCAATGGGACATGCCCACCGGGAGCCATACCCCTCTTCCGGGACAAACTCTGTTATTTGGGTGCATAAATGGGTGCAGTTTGGCTAGGGCGCCCCCCCACCCGCGTGGCGGAGGTGTACCAGGCTCCAGTGCGCGCAGGCGCGGATCCACAGGCGGCCAAGGGAAGGCTGTTTGCAGGGGCTTGAGCAGATCCTGGTGCCCACACACCCGCACAAGACCCCTCTCGGTGCAGGAAGGAGCTAGAATAGAGAGGAGAGGGTCTTCCCTGGGCCACTGTGCTCAGGCAGAGCTCTGAGGAGTCTCACAACGCTAAATGCAAATCTGGGCTCACCGGTCCTTAAGAAGGTATTTTTGTCGATTTAGGTGGAAAGATCTTATTGTGCGTTACTGTGTATGAGCTTAATTGATAAATTTAAAACATCTGGGCATATGGGATGTGACCCTCCATTGGTACCATTCCCCGCAATTACAGATATGAGGCACTGGTGGTCTTTTGTACTATTCGCTTCTGTATTACTTTGGTACTACTTCTCAGACCTTCCAGCCCACCCCCACAGAGCTGTCACCTCCTTGTAAGACCCCACCGTGACCTAACCAAGGCTACCAGACCTCCCCATCTCCTAAAACAATAAGACCACCCCCAGGCCCTTAGTCCTGGAAAAACCCCAGACCGCCGCCCAGTGACTCAACACTCAGGAACTCCTCGGGGGCAATTAGCCAGTTGACCAACTATACATTTCGGAACTGCCCGAGGACAACTGGTCAACCATAAACCATACATTTAGAAATTCCCCAAGGGCAACAGACCCCATCTCAGCAAACTCCCTGTGACTCAGCGCCTGGAAAATTCCCAACCCTGTAACTATGCTTTTCTCGCTTCTGTACCAAAGCTTCCTGCTTAAACCCCTATAAAAGAGCCAGCCCCCTAACCCCCGGCGCGC
>PISW01016168.1:0-14153 GCA_004023785.1 Mungos mungo | reverse complement strand
ATTGAGGTCTAGGAGGCTATTTCCTGCTTTTTCCTCAAGGGTTTTGATGGTTTCCTGTCTCACATTCAGATCCTTTATCCATTTTGAGGTTATTTTTGTGAATGGTGTCAGAAAGTGGTCTAATTTCATTTTTCTACATGTTGCTGTCCAGCTCTCCCAACACCACCTGTTGAAGAGGCTGTCTTTTTTCCATTGGACATTCTTTCCTGCTTTGTTAAAGATTAATTGGCCATATACTTGTGGGTCCAGTTCTGGGTTCTCTATTCTATTCCATTGGTCCATGTGTCTGTTTTTGTGCCAGTACCATACTGTCTTGATGATGACAGCTTTGTATCCAATTCTATTTTAAAATAAAGATAAATAATCTTGTAGTACACATGGTTTATATATATAAAGAAGTCTACTTAAGAAACAAAATAAATAATAAATGAAACAGAATATGTTCAATCAACCGAGAAATGCTTACTAAGTCTCATCCGATCAAGGATGTGGAAAAAGCAGTGGGTTTGACACATTATTGATGGACATGTGATTTGGCCCCCTTTGAATGAATTTAGCAGTTTCTGTTTTCGTATTTATTTATTTCAAAGCGTTTTTGTACTGCAGTGGACGTAAATGGTGTGTTAGTTTCAGGTGTGCACACGGTGATGCAGCAGCTCCACACATTACGCAGGGCTCGCTGTGGGAAATGCAGCCACCGTCCGTGACCGTACAGAGCGATTACAACAGTACTGACCATGTTCTCTATCTTGTACTTTACATCGCTGGGACCAAGTTATTTTATAAGTGGAAGTTTGTATCTTTTAATCCTCTTTACCTATTTTGCCCATTCCCCCCACGCCTCCCTCTCCTCTGGCAACCACCAGTTTGTCCTCCATCTTTATGACACTGCTTCTGGTTTGTGTGTGTGCGTGTGCACTTGTGTGTACTTGATCATTTTGTGTTCGTGTGCACATGTAGGTACTTGTTCATTTTTGTTGTTTTTTTTCTTTTAGATTCCACACACAAATGAAATCATGTGGTATTTGCCTTCCTTGACTTATCTCACTTAGCGTAATACTCTCAAAGTCCATCCATGTTGTTGCAAATGATAAGATTTTATTCTGTTTTATGACTAAGTTTTATACACACATGCACAAGCGCGCACACGTACCACATCTTCTGGCTCTGAAATGCCTCTTATCTGTGTCTAATCTGGAGAAATACTCACACATATTCAAAAGGACACATATGAGGGATATATTACAACATTGTCTATAAGTGTGAGAAGTCAGCGTGCCTGAGTGGCTCAGTTGGTTAAGCATCTGACTTCAGATCAGATCATGATCTCACCATTTGTGAGTTCGAGCCCCGCGTTGGGCTCTGTGCTGACAACTCAGAGCCTGGAGCCTGCTTTGGATTCTGTGCCTCCCTCTCTCTTTCTGCCCTCCCCCACTCATGCTCTGTCTCTCTATCTCTCCCTCAAAAAATAAACATTAAAGAATTTAAAAAGTGAGTGTAAGAAGTCAAAAATGATAATCAAAATAACCAAATCAAAATAGCAATAAAGTACAAGATGAATTGTGACCTATACCTACTATGGAAAAGACGCAGCAAGTAGATATAAGGAGGTGCATCTTTTTGACCTTGGAGGTAGATACTCTATTGTATTAAAAAAGAAAGTAGCAGGATAGAATTTACAATTCTACAATAATGTTGAATTTATAAATTAACACCAAATATTTTCAGTGGGGATGTATCTGCTTGTCAAAGCAGGGACACACCCCTGTTGGGGACTTTGTGAAAAGGGTGGCAGGACTGTGTGGTGGGAGGGAGAGGGCTGGCAAGGGAGGCAGTGGTTTCAAAAGGAACTGAAGCCTGATCTGCAGTGCTGAAGTCTTGCATCAAAATAATTGGATTCATACATGATGTGGCCAACAGATTATTAATAATTGAAAAAGACACAATTGGTTATAGGTGCATGTACACATATCTGAAAAGTTGGAACGATTCTAATTTGTTGAATGCTACTTTTTAGAGCCTGTCTCTTCTGCTTTTCTTCTCCTTTTTTTCTTATACTTTTGAAGTAATAAGATACTCTTAAATGTGTCCTCTCATTTATTACTCCCTGTCTGTGAGTAAGGTAAGGAATGAGTCTCCAGGCAATAATAGAACTTTACTACTCACCCATAATTGACAGAGTCTAAACAAGAATTGAGGTCTTCTGAGGTCAGGTCACTATATCATTGTTGCTTCTCTATGACTGATAAACTTAACATAATCCCCTTCACATCTTTTGTTTTGAATTTGTCCGACATGGATTCACGTCAAAGACCCACTCACCTGGGCCAGATAGGCTTCGTTAAGCCCAGCGTTGTATACTTAGCAATATGCTCATCAGCACACAAGCAAGCATGAGCTAACTTTTCATCTTCCACCAGCTTGCCGGGCTAACACAGCCAAATCCAAGTACATTCCTGCTCTCTGTGCTGTTGGAACTGGAACAAGGGTCACTTACCAGACCTCTTGGCAGTCATACAATCGGCCCTTATAGCGCATCTCCAAACGCTATTGTTCAGTCCAAGGGAAAACTATTCCACATTATCATATAAATTCATAAGATCGTTTTTCTAAATTCATGGAACAAACATTGAATTTTTCAGATGTCCCATCATGTTCACAATATTATACAAATAGATGTCGATGAAGGAATTCTTACCAAAATCTTTCACTGTTTTACATTTCCTTAGAATGTATTAACTGTATCCCCCACCCTCTTTGAATTACAGCTTCACATCATTGAGCAAAATAGCAGTGTTTTTCCCAAGAAAAAGAGATAAGAGTCAAGGCATAGTGGGCAGCCTGTGTGTTATTAAGTACTGAGAAAAATGCCAAAATCCCTTTGGCGTCCGAGTGCTGTTTTATAGCCTCTCCAAGGAACAGAGGACAGACGTCTTGGAAAGATTGGGCCTCTGGAGGGTCAGCTGGATGACCTCTTCTCTCAACTGAATCCAGTGTTGGCAGAGACTGAAAGACAAAGAAAGACAGTGAGCCACGCAAATCATGGCCAATAGCACAAGTGATTATGTTCTCAAAAAATGTATCATGAGAATCCCTTATAAAAATTGATGCAAATGGTACATAAAAGAAAACCAGGAACATCCTTGGAAATTTTTTAAACATAAGTGTCGCTATTGTTAAGGTAGAAAGGCAGCATGGGGAGTGTGGAAACAACTGTTGCCACTGACAGAAAAAGTAGAACCTTGCTCCCTTGCTACTCACATGACTTTGGGAAGCAATTTTCTCTATTTGTTCATCTGTTGTTCAACAACTTTATAAGTTGTTGCCAGAACCAAATGAAATATTTGTACACAGATTAGTTCTTATTGCTGCAAAAATCTGGTAGAGCATCTGGTATCATCAAATGTATATCTGTAGAGAAAGCTTTTCAAAATTATTCACACCGTGTTTTTTTTCTTTTTCTCCACAAAATTCTACTGTTCTTATAATTTAATTTCCCATCAGTTTCTATGGAAAATATGTACAATAGCATACTGTATGTCAAAACAGACTTCAAATAACAGCTCTGCTAGAGAGTGATTTGGGAGAAAAACTTAACCTTTGTGCACCTATTTCCCTAAAATAAAATACAATGGAGATAAAAACAGAGCCCGATCCATAGTATTTCTAAAGGCATTAAGCAAATGGTACATACAGAGTACTGATCACAGTACCTGGCACATAGTGAACATTCAATAAAAGGAACAGTGATATACGATGATGGTCATCTTCTCAAAAGGAGTGAGAGGCATATTTGAAACTGGCTTGGGCATATCAGGATGGCAGACAACCCCGAGATGCGCCACAGCTCTATCAGAGAACCATATTGGTGGCCAAATTGGAGCAGTAGAGGCACCAGGAAACCTCGGCCCCTCTGAAATCTAGAAATGATTCACTGAGTCATTTTACTAGTGTTAGTCAGTTGCTTGTAATGTGACACACACAGGAGATTCAAAGGACAAAAGCAATCGTGGCCTTTGCCTTTATGACACGGACTGGACCGTCTAGAGAAGAAAAAGAATGTAATTATTTGGCTATTCAATCAAATGCAAAATTACAACAATGGGAGGGCTAAATGGAAGTTAGCCAGGGCTGTAAGTACATACATGGTCAGGATGAGCACAGACCATTGAAGCCTTCCCTGGGGGACAATGGGAGAAGGATGAGTGGAGTCAGAAAGATAGAAGGAGGACATCGTAGTTTGCCAAGCACACAGTCCATGGCATGCGGAGCAGGCATATCTGAGGAACTGAGAAGGACAACATAGATGTGATATGGGAGAATGAAGAGCACAAGGAGAGGTAAGACTGAGGAGTAGGAAGGACCTGACCTTGTGCATCCAGGGAGTTAGAACAGAGATTTCAAGGCTTGTTCCAAGAGAAATGGAAAATCTCTGATGTGTGTGTTGAAGTTGGGGGTGGGGAACATATGAGGGGCTTCTGATGGGAGGAGAGTGTTGATGCTCCTACTTCCATTTTAAACATTCTCTGGCTGAGGTCTAGAGAATGAACCATTTCAACACTTGTTTGAGGAACAGAAAGAAGAACTTAAAATGTGTGGTAATCACAGAGTCAGGAGAGGAAAGGTAAAAACCAGAAGAGAGTAGACAGGGTAAGGAATTGGGGTGGGGAAGAAAGAGGCATAAGGAATAAGGAATGATTCCCAAATGTCATACTCAAGCAACTAGGTGGTGGTGTCATTCACTAAGAATGTGTCGCCCTAGAGGGGTCTGGTGAGGAGGATTTCTGTTTTGTGCGGGTGGTTAAGGGCATGCTCGTGTGGTGACTCTACTTAATGTAGGAGAAAATCTCACTAGGGAGGTGGGGAGGGGAAAGCACTAGGAAATTTGAGGAGCTTGAAGAAAACTGTTAATCGTTTTTAGAGGGTTGAAAACAGTGATCAAGGAGACATGTGAGGCTTATAAGTGGTATCGACCCTATTTGCAGCTGTAGATTGTGAACTCATGGGGGTAACAACATTCTCTGTTGTACTGTTTTAGCAAGAATTCACAGCTGACATCAGGATAGAAACATATCCAGGGCTAGGGTTTTAGCTAGTGGGAGTGAAGAAAAAACGTGAAAAAGTGGAAGGTATTAGAAGGAGTGGTAAATCAATGGACCATGGAATCTAAAGATATAGTTGAACTGCACAGTAATCATCCAACTGGATTTAATTGATGTTTATATAATATTTATCCAAAAATGGAATACACAGCCTCCTCAAACTCACATGGGATCACCACCAAGAAAGACCACATTTTGGGCCATAAGACACATCTTACAAATTTAAATGAAACAAGAGTATATTCTTAGGCTTCAATGGAACTAAACTAACAAACTGAAACAGAGAGATAGCTGGAAAATACCAAAAGATATGGCAATTAATCAACATATTTTTAAATAACACATGAGTCAAAGAAGAAATCTAAAGAGAAAATATTTTTATTATTTTGAATAAATAAAATAAAAATACTACCCATAAAAGCTTATGGGATGCAGTGACAGTGATGCCTAGGGGAAATTTTTAGTATTGGATGTATATCTCAGTAAAGAAGAAATATCTAAAATCAGTATTCAAAGCTTTCATCTTAGGAAACAAGATAGATGAGAGTAATTTAAGCCTAAACTCATTAGAACCTCTTCATTAGATGGGATAGATAATAAAAAGTAAAGCAGAAATCACAGAAATTGAAAGCAACAAAACTAAAAGTTAGTTATTTGAATCCATTAATAAAATTGGTGAAGCTCTAGCCACGCTAACCAAGAAAAAATACAGAGAACATAGCAGATTATTGATATCAGTAAAAGAGAGATGACAGCTAATCCCATAAACATTAAAAGGATAATAAAGACAATTCAGATGGAGCAGCATGGAGACCCTGAGCTTGTCTCAAATCTGAAACATAGCTAGATCAGCAGCAAACCATTTCAAACACCTAGGAAAATGATCTGAAGAGTAACACAACAATCTGCATAACTTGAGCCACAGAACTCAGCAGGTATGTGGTGCAGGGAGGTAAAGTGGGGGAGAGAAATGCCGCAGAGCGTAGGAGCCGTTTTTGCGGAGAGGACAAGAAAGAGAAAGGGGGGAGTGCAGTGCATCGGGATCATGCAAGAAAAGCACTCCCCCTGAAAGTAGCTGGAGAGAAAGAGAGTGAAAACACTCGCAGGGACAGAACAAGAAATCTGTTCCCCAAAACCATTGATGGGAAGAAAGGAGAGTGTTTCAATACCACCAGATTCTACAAACAGTGGAGTGCAGAATCTGAAGGTTTGAGCTCAGAGCCTGGCGGTGCTGTAGTGAAGAAGCAGGGCAAATACCCCGGGAGCAGGCGGCAGGGTTTAAGGGGTCCATTTGCCACACATGAAGAAGTGGTTCCTCTGCTTGGAGTGCATTTGGTAGAGGCCATGTGGCCTCCCCGTAGGCAAAGGCTCCAGCAGACCCCAGAGAACAGTCACGTTTGCTGGTATTGGGAAAAAGACACCAGAGTGCAGTGAAACCTGGTGCCTGCGGTGCGTTGTGATCTGTCATAGCTCTGAACTTCTGCTGCTGCACGATCACACAAACGTTTTCTGGGGCAAGCGAGCACCTGGCCCATGCTCAGGGAGATCCTCCCACACAGAACTGACGTGGGTCCAAGATGCAGGGATCTCTGAAATAAGGGGTTTTGAAACACAACCCCATTTGAGATAAAACTCTGGAGGGAGGTGCCTGGACATGGACAGTGTAGAGGAGGGTAGTAGATGCAAGCCTGAGTCAAAGGAGAGGTACTTGCAGTGAAAGCCTGAAGCTCTTGTGCCAGAGACTCGGGAGCTGGATGAAGCTATTTCCACATCTCCCATGGATGCATGCGCGCTCCACACTGCCCCACCCAGTAAGGTAAGCTAAGCAACACCACCTAGTGGAGAACAGAGCCATTACACCAAGCCCCACCCAACTGCACCCTCCAAGTACATTCCCTAGAAGATCAGCACAAGTCACTCCACCTGTTTAGTGACTGGACTATAGAAGGCTTCATAGTTTGAGTTCCAGGTGAAACTGGTTGTAACTTCATTGAGGTTTCATTCTGTTTACGGGTTCATTTATTAGGGGGTTTTGCTTCTATTTTTGCTAAAGTTGTTTTCTTTTTTCTTTCTTTTTTCCTCTTTCTTGGATACAGAAAGAGAAAATCTTATTTTTGTTTTATTTTATTTTTTATTTTTAAAAATTTTTACTCTATTTCATTTTCTTTATTTCAGTTTATTCTATTATATATTTTTAATTTTTTTCTTTTCCTTTTTCTCTATTTTATCAAGCTTTTCTCAACAAGCAGACCAAAACAAATCCAGGATCTAGTTTCCTTTATTTGATTTTTTTTGTTTTTTTATTTTAATTTTTTATTATTAGACTTTTTCTTCCTTCAAAATGACAAAACAGAGGAATTTATCCCAAATAAAAGAACAGGAAGAAATAACAGCCAGGGGCTTAACCACAACAGATATAAGCAAGATGTCTGAACTAGACTTTAGAACCACGATACTAAGAATCCTAGCTGGGGTTGAAAAAAAAACACACAATCCCCTTCTGTGGAGATAAAGAAGTAAACTCTAGTCAGGATGAAATTAAAAATGCATAATTGAGATGCAATCTTGAATATATGCCACGATGGCAAGGGGGGACAAAGTAGAGCAGTGAATCAGTGATATAGAAGTTACAATTATGGAGAATAATGAAGCAGAATGAAAGAAGGAAACAAGGGCAAAAGAGCACAATACAGGACCCAGAGAACTCAGCGACTTATTAAAAAGGAATAACATTGGAATCATAGGAGTCCCAGAAGATGAAGCAAGAGAAAAGGGGGCAGGAGATTTATGTGAGCAAATTATAGTGGAAAACTTTCCTAACCTGGGAAGGACAAGAACTAAAATCCCAGAAGCACAGAAAACTCCCATTAGATTCAACAAAAATCGATCATCACCAAGGCATATCATAGTCAAATTTACAAAATACACAGACAAGGAAAGAATATAAAAACATTAAGAGAAAAAAGTCCTTAACCTATAAGGGAAGACAGATTAAGTTTGCAGCAGACCTATCCACAGAAACTTTGCAGGACAGAAAAGAATGGCAGGATCTATTTTACGTGCTGAATCAGAAAAATATGCGGCCAAGAATTCTTTATCCAGCAAGGCTGTCATTCAAAATAGGAGAGATAAAGAGTTTCCCAAACAAAAATTAGAGGAGTTCCTAAGCACTAAGCCATTTCTTTTATTTATAGTTTTTTTTTTTTTTGAGAGGGTCAGAGAGAGATGGAGACACAGAATCTGAAGCAGTCTCCAGGCTCTGAGCTAGCTGTCAGCACAGAGCCCAATCCAAGGCTCAAACCCACGAACCATGAGATCATGACCTAGCCAAAGCCAGACGCTTAACTGACTGAGCCACCCAGGTGCTCCAGAACTAAACCATTTCTGCAAGAGATTTTAATGGAGACTCTTTGAGTGGAGAAAAGACAAAACAAAACAAAAGAGACTAAAAGCAATAAAGACTAGAAAGGACCAGAGAACATCACCAGAAACACCAACTCTGTGGGAAACACAATGGCACTAAATTCATATCTTTCAGTACTCACTCTAAATGTCAATGGACTAAATGCTCCAAACAAAGGATATATGGTATCAGAATGGATAAGAAAAGAAGACCCATCTATATGCTGTTTATAAGAGACTCATTTTAGACCTAAAGACATGTACAGATTGAAAGTAAGGGGATGGAAAACCATCTATCATCCAACGGGCATCAAAAGAAAGCTGGAGTAGACACATCAGATAAACTAGATTTTAAAATAAAAACTGTAACAAGAGATGAAGAGGTGCATTATATCATAATTATTAGGGCTATCCACCAAGATCTAACAATTGTGAATATTTATGCCCCCAATATAAAACATCCAAATATATAAATCAGTTCATTACAAACATAAATAAACTCATTGATAATAATACCATAATAAGGATGCCTGGGTGGCTCAGTTGGTTAAGCATCCAACTTCAGCTCAGGTCATGATCTCACAGTTTGTGGGTTCGAGCCCCATCTTGGGCTCTGTGCTAACAGCTCAGAGCCTGGAGCCTGCTTCACATTCTGTGTCTCCCTCTCTATCTGTCCCTCCCCCACTCATACTCTGTCCCTTTCTGTCTCTCAAAAATGAATAAATGTTTAAAAAAACTTTTAAATAATACCACAATAATAGTAAGGGACTTCAACACCCCACTTACAGCAATGGACAGATCATGTAAGCAGAAAACCAATAAAGAAACAATAACTTTGAATGATACTCCAGATCGGATGAACTTAGCATATGAATAGCATTCTGAATAGAACATTTCACCCTAAAGCCACAGAATACACATTCTTCTCAAGTGCACGTGGAACATTCTCCAGAACAAATCACATGCTGGTTCACAAATCATCCCTCAACAAATACAAAAAGATCAAGATCATACCTTGCATATTTTCAGACCAAAATGTTATAAAGCTCAAAATTAACCACACAAAAAAATTTGAAAAGACCTGAACACTTGGAGATTAAAGAACATCCTACTAAAGAATGAATGGGTTAACCAAGAAATTGAAGAGGAAATTAAAAGTACATGGACGCCAATGAAAATACAAACATAACCATCCAAAACCTCTGGGATGCAGCAAATGCAGTCATCCACAGGTAGGATACAGCAACCTAGGCCTTCCTAAAGAAGGAAGAAAGGTCTCAAATACACAACCTAATGTTCCACCTAAGAGAGCTAGAAAAAGAACAGCAAATAAAGCCCAAACCCCACAGAAGAAGGGAAATAATAAAGATTATAGCAGAAATCAATGATATTGAAATTAAAAAAACCAGTAGAATGGATCAATAAAACTAGGAGCTGGTTCTTTGAAATAATTAACAACATTGATAACCCCATGGCCGGTTTGATCAAAAAGAAAAAGGAAAGGACCCAAATAATAAAATCATTAATGAAAGAGGAGAGATCACGACCAACACCACAAAAATACAAATAATAGTAAGAGACTATTATGAGCAATTATATGTGAAAAAATTGAGTAATCTGGAAGAAATGGACAAATTTCTAGAAACATATAGACTATCAAAACTGAAACATGAAGAAATAAAAAATTTGGACAGACCTATAACCAATAAAAAAATTGAATCAGTAATCAAAAACCTTCCAAGAAACAAGAGTCCAGGGCCAGATGTCTTTCCAGGGAAATTCTACCAAACATTAAAAGGAGAGCTAACTCCTATTCTCCTAAAGTTGTTCCAAGAAAGAAATAGAAATGGAAAGAAAATTTCCAAACTCATTCTATAAGCCCGGCATTACCTTGATTCCAAAATCAGACAAAGGCCCCACTAAAAAGAACTACAGAGCAATTTCTGTGATAAACATAAATGCAAAAATTCTTAACAAGATACTAGGCAAAGCAGTTCCAACAATAGATTAAAGGAATTAGTCCCCATGATAAGTGGGATTTATTCCTGCAGGGCTGGTTCAATATCTTCACATCAATCAATGTGATACATCACATTATTAAAAGAAAGGATAAAAACCTCCTGGTCCTCTCAATAGATGTAGAGAAAGCTTTGGACAAAATAGAGCATCCTTTCTTGATAAAAACCTCCAAAAAAGTAGGGATAGAAGGATCATACCTCAAGATCATAAAGGTCATATATGAAAGACCCACCACTAATATCGTCTTCAATGGGAAAAAAACCTGAGGGCTTTCCCCATAAGATCAGGAACACAACAAGAATCCCCACTCTCACCACAGTTACTCAACATAGTGTTGGAAGTCCTAGTCTCAGGAATCAGACAACACAAAGAAATAAAAGGCATCCAAATCAGCAAGGAGGAAGTCAAACTTTCACTCTTCATTGACGACATGATACTCTATGTGGCAAACCTAAAAGACTCTACCAAAAAACTACTAGAACTGATTCGTGAATTCAGCAAAGTCACAAGATATAAAATCAATGTACAGAAATCAGGTGCATTTCTATACACCAATAATGAAGCAGCAGAAAGAGAAATCAAGGCATTGATCTCATTTATAATTACATCAAAAACCATAAAATGCCTAGGAATAAACCTAAGCAAAGAGATTTTTAAAAATCTATATACTGAAAATCATACAAAGCTTATGAAAGAAATTGAAGAAGTCACACACCAAAAAATGGAAAAACATTCCATGCTCATGGATTGGAAGAATAAATAATGTTTAAATGTTGATACTATGCAAAGCAATCTACATGTTCAATGCAATCTCTATCAAAATAACACCAACATTCATTACAGAACCAGAACAAACAATTCTAAAATTTGTATGAAACCACAAAAGACTCTGAATAGCCAAAGCAATCTTGAAAAAAAAAAAAAACCAGAGCTGAAGGTATCACAACTCCAGACATCACACTCTACTACAAAGCTGAAATCATCAAGACAGTATGGTACTGGCACAAAAACATACACATAGATCAATGGAACAGAAGAGAGAACCCATAAATGGACCCACAAATGTACAGCCAACTAATCTTTGACAAAGCAGAAAAGAATATCCAACAAAAAAGACAGTCTCTTCAGCAAATGGTGTTGGAAAAACTGGACAGTGACATGCAGAAGAATGAACCTCACCACTCTCTTACACCATAAACAAAAATAAACTCAAAATGGATGAAAGATCTAAACATAAGACAGGAAGCCATCAAAACCCTGAAGGAGAAAACAGACAACTACCTCTTTGACCTTGGCCACAGCAACTTCTTACTTGACATGTCTCCAGAGCCAATGGAAACAAAGCAAAATTGAACTATTGGGACATCATCAAGTTTAAAAAAAAAAACAAAAAACAACCAAAAACCTTCTGCCCAGCAAAGGAAACAATCAGCAAAACTAAAAGGCAACAAACAGAATCAGAGAAGATATTTATAAATGACATATCAGATAAAGGGTTAGTATCCAAAATCTATAAGAAAATTTATCATACTCAACACCCAAAAGCAAACAATCCAGTGAAGAAATGGGCAAAAGACATGAATAAACACTTTTCCTAAGAAGACATCCAGATGGCCAACAAACACATGACAAAATGATGAGCATGACACATCATCAGGTAAAATAAATCAAAACTATAATGAGATACCACCTCATACCTGTCATAATGGCTAAAATTAACAACTTAGACAACAACAGATGTTGGTGAGGATGTGGAGAAAAAGGAACACTTTTGCACTGCTGGTAGAAATGCAAACTGGTGAAGCCGCTCTGGAAAACAGTAGAGATTCCTCAACAAATTAAAACTAGAACTACCTGATGAGCCAGTAATAGCACTACTAGGTATTTATCCAAAGGATACAAGAGTGATGATTTGAAAAGGCACATGCACCCCAATGTTTATAGCAGCATTATTGACAATAGCCAAAGTATGGAAAAAGTCCAAATATCCATCGACTGATGAATGGATAAAGAAGATGTGGTATATATATATACAATGGAGAATTACTCTACAATAAAAAAAAATGAAATCTTGCCATTTGCAACAATGCAGATGGAACTAGAGTGTATTATGCTAAGCTAAATAATTCAGTAGAGAAAGACATATACTATATGTTTCACTCATATGTGGAGTTTAAGAAATAAAACAGGTGAACATAAGGGAAAGGAAGCAAAAATAATATAAAACAGGAGAGCTATATAAACTATCAGAAACTCTTAAATACCGAGAACAAACTGAGAGTTGCTGGAGGGGGGTTCAGTGGGGAGATGGGCTAAATGGGTGAGGGGCATTAGGTGGACACGTGTTGGGATGACTACTGCAGGTAATAGTGTGTAAGTGACGAATCACTAAGTTCTAGTCCTGAAATCATTATGTTAACTGACTTATGATTAAATTTAAAAAAACTTTTTTGAATGAAAAAATAAAGGATAATAAAGAAATATAATGAACTTCTCCAAGCTCACGAATCCCATTCTGTAAGACACACACCCAGCAAATCACACAAAGAGAAATACATAGTCTGAATAAGCCTCTATCTATTAAAGACACTGAATAAATAATTAATTACCTCCCCAAAACAAAGCATCAGGCTCAGATGGTTTCACTGGTGAATTCTACCAAAGATTTTCGGAAGAAATGATACCAATTCTCTTCATTCTCCTTGAGAAAATAGAGCCAGAAGGAATACTTCTTAACTCATTCTAGGAGACAAATGATACCCCAATATTGAAAACAGATGAAGACATTGTTAAAAAGGAAAACTAGAAAAAACTACCTTTATGAGCATAGATGCAAAATATCTCCAACACAATGTTAACAGCTTTATTTATAATTGAAAAACTGGAAGTAATCATGATGTCCTTTAATAGGTAAATGGTAAAACAGATAGATCCATTCAACAGCAAAGAAAAGAAATGAGCTATCTAGCCAGAGCAAGATGTAGAAGAACCTTAAAAGGCATGTTGCAAAGTAAAATAAACCAATCTAAGAAAGTCTTCTACACATGATTTGATTCCACGTTGACATTCTGGAAAAAGAAAAAAAGGACAAATAATCTGAAAAGACATTTCTCCAAAAAGGAGATACAAAGCTAGCCAATACATACATGAAAAGGTACTCAACGCCATTAGTTAAAGCAAAGAAAACCCACAAAATACCACCTCCTACCCACTGGAGATGACTCTAATAAAAAAGACAGTCAGGCACAGTGTTGGAGAAGAGAAATTTGAGCCCTCATACCTGGCTGCTGGGATGTAAAATGGTACAATCGCTTTGGAAAATAGTTTGGCTGTTCCTTAAAACAGTAAATTTATTATTTTATATGAACTAGCAATTCCACTTTTATGTATACACCGAAAAGAAATTAAAGCATACTTAAACAATATGTACACAAATTATACACGAAAATTTCCCCAATCTGGGGAAAGAGAAAGACATTGAAATTCAGGAGATACACCGAACTCCCCTAAGACGTAACGTAAACCGACCTTCAGCACGACATATCATAGTGAAACTGGCAAAATATAAAGACAAAGAGAGACTTCTGAAAGCAGCTAGGGAGAAAAAGGCCCTAACATACAAAGGGAAAC
>PISW01016167.1:0-14162 GCA_004023785.1 Mungos mungo | reverse complement strand
AAAAAAAAAGGCCTCCTTCACGTCTAATACTGTGAAACAAGTAGTTGTCGGAGGAATTCGGGAAAGGAGGGTATATGGGTTGGGGACCACAGGATGGATTGGGATCACAGCATTATTGATTATTCGGAGGTCTTGCACCAGGCGATAGGCACCAGAAGGTTTGTGGACGGGTAAGATAGCGGTGTTACAGGGCGAATTGCATGGGATCAGGAGGCCTCGTGGGAGGAGGCGACCAATTCTAGGTTTGAGACCCATGCGATGAGTATGTGAGATGGAATATTGGGGTCGTGAAGGAAAGGAGGAGGGGGTTTTGAGCTTGATGAGTACTGGTTTGTGATGGGTGGCTATCAGAGGTGTTGACGTGTCCCAGACATTGAGATCAACTGGGAGGTCTGGCATTGGTGAGGAAGAGTGGGGATCGGGGCGGACAGCTAGGAGAAAGTGAGCTGAGGAGGTGGAAGGGATAGGTAGGTGGATAGAAGCCCCTAGTTTATGGAGAATATCCCGACCCAGGAGGGGACTGGACAGGAGGATACAACTAAAAAGGAATGTGAGAAATGGAAACTATCTTGAATTTATTAAAGCGTTTCTGACATGCCGTGTGGCATTCTCTGACATCTGCAGACACCTCAATGAGGAGATGATAAACGTTATATTCTCTTGCTATATATGTGTCATATCATCTGATTCAGCAATTATACCAAGTTGGGTGAGGGTCTCTCTGTCTTTGGGTAGTGTCAACTGAAATAGATGGTGCAATATGGGGTCCACACAATGACCAACACTGGGTCATTCTTCTCTTGCTTTGGCTTATAATGTCCATGTTGCCTGATATCCAGCATGCAGTTTATGATGCTGCTCATGGCTCATACATTGGGCTGTGTGGTGCTGGGTTGTTGAATACAACTGAAGCTTTTTTATAGATTTAGCGAATTTACATCAGAATATCTATACTTAATTATCATTTACAGAAACGATTAGGCAAGTGTCAGTGACATTCTGTATTTTGTGCCTGTAAATATAGTTTTCTCCTATTACAAATAATGTTATTATTCTGAGGCTTATGAGGTAGGAACAAACCATGATTCTAGAGAGACAGCCCTGGGGAAACCACGTGACAGAAAGGAAGCCCCAAACTGTTACAGGAAACATGCATTTAACCTCCACCTGCACCTGTTCCTGGAATGGAAAGAGTATTGTTGGGTATTGAGTGCAACCTGCTGACCTGAGCGCCCCCTAGTGACCTGAGCGTGCCCTGGTAAACTCAGAACCTCTTGGTGACCTGAGTTTCCCCACAGCCCAGCACTTCCTGTGTCATTGCAGAGAAGTTTGTGTCTGGGTTCACACTGATGACCCCTCACTGTGTCTCCAGCACAGTAATACACCGCCATGTCCTCAGCTCTCAGGCTGTTCATCTGCAGATACAATGTGTGTTTGGTGTTGTCTCTGGAGATGGTGAATCAGCCCTTCACAGAGTCTGCATAGTATGTGCTGCTTCCATCAGTATTAATATATGAGACCCACTGGAGCCCCTTTCCTGGATCCTGACGGACCCAGATCATGTCGTAGCTACTGAAGGTGAATCCAGAGGCGGCACAGGAGAGTCTCAAGGAGCCCCCAGGCTTCACCAAGCCTCCCTCAAACTCCACCAGCTGACCTTCACACTGACCACCTGCAGACACAAGACATTCTGGTCAGGAAACTGTCACACATCCACTGTTATTCACTCATATCCATTCACGTACTGAGTATCTCGTTCACCATGAATTACCTTTTAAAATAGCAACAAGAAAAACCCAGCCAAGCACAAACTCCCTGTTGAGATGTCTGTATTCTGTCCTGATCACCAAATGTGAACAGCTGGGAATCCTGGGTCTGGGGCTCCTCTCCCAACTGCAGGATCTGGGCTGGGCTGGTTTAATCAGCACAGGAAGGGTCCTATTTGCATGTCCTATGATATATTGTTAATATTTGACACTGAATCCTCAGAAGGACAGTAAAGCAGAGAAGGTTGAGGGACCAAGGAGAATTTGGTACCAAGATATCTTTCAGGAAATTGTGTTTTATTATTTTGTGATTTTGCTGCAGTAAGTATTTAACACTCAATACCTTCCTTATTTTCTCATAAGCACCCAAACTTGTGATATAGGTACCAATTTACCATATTGTACAGGTGAACAGATATATATTGCAGCATAGAGGGAATAGGAGTGTCCAAGACCACACATGAGGTGGGGATGAGCCCAGCAACTATCCTGTACTTCCCATCACAGGGCCCATCTGCTTCCCTGAACCTTCTACAGAACAGGGTTGAACATGACCAGCGAGGCTTGTAGGTTCCTGACCTTCTAGAAGTCCCAGTAAAGGGAAGTGTGGAGATTTCGCTTCTGTCACAGCGAATTGGATATACAGAGAAGCCTTGACAGAGACTCACAGATGTTATGGAGACACTGAGAGTTTTCAAAACTCACAAGGGTTCACACATGGTGTCTCTGTGGACATCAATGGAAAGCCTCAATACAAATAAAATGGTTGAATTTTGAGTAAAATATTTAAAAGTCAAAACATTTGAGATCAGTAAAGAAGCTGTTATTTTAAAATATTTTTATTTTATTTTATTTTTTATTTATAGTTAATTGTCAAGTTGGTTTCCATATAACACCCAATGCTCTTTCCTACAAGTGCCCTCCTCCATAACCATAACCCCCCTTCCCCTTTCCCCCTCCCCCTTCAACCCTCAGTTTGGTTTCAGTATTCAAGAGTCTCTGATAATTTGCCTCCCTCCCTCTCCTTAACTCTTTTTCCCCTTTCCCCTCCCCACAGTCCTCTGTTAAGTTTCTCCTGTTGGACCTATGAGTGACAACATATGGTATTTGTCCTTCTCTGCCTGACTTATTTCGCTTAGCATGACACCCTCAAGGTCCATCCACGTTGCTACGAGTGGCCAGATTTCATTCTTTCTCATTGCCATGTAGTGATCTATGAAATGGAGGTCATTGTTCTTGTAAACTCACATTTATTGTGACAATGATCAAAGATATATTTATCCCAGTGCCTAACACTTGGCAAGTTTGAGTATTCTCATTATGATGGCTCATTCTAAACAGGGAAGACACTTGTGTGTTTTCACATTTTTTACAAACTCTTTCCTGTGTTCATGTAGAAAAAGTTTGCAGAACATGGAGCTGAAAACCCTTGAGAGGAGACCAGCCCTCAACCAACCTCTTACCTTGGGTTGTACACTCCTTGGTTCCATGGTTGTCCCTTGTTGTTGTGAGCACCCCTTAGTGGGTCTATGAAACTGTTTCATAGACCCCTGCAGAGATACAGGGATCCCTTTTCTCTCCTTCCCATTTATCCAACATGCAAGGGTGAGACCCTTCCAGCTTGAGCACTGCAGATCCTCCTTTTCAGGGGGTGTCTCCTCCCACTTATTTCCCATCTCTGACACCTCACTCTGATCTTTGCCTATAAATCTCCAGGTATATTTTCTGTAATCATAGGTGAGCCAGAATCTTGAGTAAGGTCTTCTCAACCAGTTTGCAAAAGTAAGAACTTTTTCTTTAAAGCTGGAGATAAGGGTACCCAGATGGCTCATTAAGTTAAGCGTCAAATTTGATTTCTGCTCGGGTCATGAGCTCACAGTTCATGGATTCAAGCCTTTTGTTAGCTTCTGGGCTGACAAAGTGAAGCCTGCTGGGATTTTCTCTGTCTGCAGCTCCCCTTGGCGTGCTCTCTCTCTCTCTCTCGCACTCTCTCTCGCTCTCGCTCTTGCTCTCTCTTAATAAATAAAACTTTTTAATTATTTTTATGTCTTTTATTTATTTTTGAGAGACAGAGGGAGACAGCACGAGCAGGGGAGGTTCAGAGAGAGAGGGAGACACAGAATCTGAAGCAGGCTCCAGGCTCTGAGCCAGCTGTCAGCACAGAGCCCGACGCGGGGCTTGAACCCACGAACCGTGAGATCATGACCTGAGCTGAAGCCAGCCGCTCAGACGACTGAGCCACCCAGGCGCCCCTAAATAAACTTTTAAAAAAGAGTTGGGAGAACAAAATAAAATATAGTTGGACTCACAGAACTGTAAAGAAACTGTGATTAAAATGCTAATCTTCAAATGTGTATCAACCTTAAGAAAAAGGAAAGGTCAATCTCAGACAGAACAAGAAGCCCAGAATATGGACTCTGAGAAAGAAAACAGTTTGAAGCTTTAAACTTAATGGAGGTTGACCAGATGGATATGAAAATTGTTTAGTGTTGGTGATACCTTTCTTTTTAAAAACATTACTGTCAACTTCGTGTCCATTACCCTCTTCCCCTTTCTGACCTCCCCCTTCAGCCCTCAGTTTGTTTTCAGTATTCAAGAGTCTCTCATGATTTGTTTCCCTCCCTCTGCTTAACTCTTTTTCACCTCTCCCTCTTCCCATGGTCCTCTGTTAAGTTTCTCCTGTTAGACCTATGAGTGCAAACATATGGTATCTGTCCTTCTCTGCCTGCCTTAGTTCACTTAGCATGACACCCTCAAGGTCCATCCACTTTGCTACAAATGGCCATATTTCATTCTTTTGCATTACCATGTAGTACTCCATTGTATATATATACCACATCTTCTTAATCCATTCATCAGATGATGGACATTTAGGCTCTTTCCATGATTTGCCTATTGTAGAAAGTGCTGCTATGAACATTGGGGTACATGTGCCCCTATGCACCAGCACTTCTGTATCCATTGGGTAAATTCCCGGTAGTGCTATTGCTGGGTCATAGGAGAGTTCTATTGTTAATATTTTGAGGAATCTCCACACTGTTTTCCAGTGTAGCTATACCAGTCTCTATTCCAACCAACAGTGTGGGAGGGTGCCCATTTCTCCACATCCTCGCCAGCATCTATAATCTCTTGATTTGTTCATTTAAGCCACTCTGACTGGCATGAGGTAGTATCTTAGTGTGGTTTTGATTTGTATTTCCCTTATGATGAGTGATGCTGAGCATCGTTTCATGTGCCTGTTGGCCATCTTGGATGTCCTCTTTGGAGAAGTGTCTGTCCATGTCTTCTGCCCATTTCTTCACTGGATTATTCATTTTTTGGGTGTGGAGTTTGGTGATATTTTTGTAGATTTTGGATACTAGCGCAACTATCTTTTCCCATTCTGTCAGTTGCCTATTAGTTCTCCTGATTGTTTCTTTTGCAGTGCAAAAGGTTTGTCTTGATGAAGTCCCAATAGTTCATTTATGCTCTTGAATCCCTTGCCTTTGGGGATGTGTCGACTAGGAAATTCCTGTGGTTAAGGTCAAAGAGGCTGTTTCCTGATTTCTTTTCTAGGGTTTTGATGGTTTCCTGTCTCACATTCAGGTCCTTCATTCATTTTGAGTTTATTGTTGTGTATGGTGTAAGAAAGTGGTCTAGTTTCATTCTTCTGCATGTTACTGTCCAGTTCTCCCAGCACCTCATGTTAAAGAGACTGTCTTTTTTCCATTGGATACTCTTTCCTGATTTGTCAAAGATTAATTTCCCATATATTTGTGGATCCAGTTCTGGGTTCTCTATTCTATTCCATTGGTCTCTGTGTCTGTTTTTGTGCTCATACAATACTGTCTTGATGATTAAAGCTTTGTAATACAGGCTAAAGTCTGGAATTGTGATGCCTCCCATTTTGTTTTTCTTCTTCAGTATTGCTTTGGCTATTCGCAATCTTTTATGGTTCCATAAGAATTTTAGGATAGTTTGTGCTAGCTTTGCAAAGAATGCTGGTGCAATATTGATCCGGATTTCATTGAATGTGTAGATTACTTTAGGTAATAATGACAGTTTAATAATGTTTATTCTTCCTATCCATACACATGCAGTGTTTTTCCATTTCTTTGTTTCTTCAAATTTTTTCATAAGTTTTCTAGTTTCATCTTTGGTTAGGTTTATTCCTAGGTATTTTATGGTTTTTCGTGCAATTATGAATGGGATCAGTTTCTTGATATCTTTTTCTGCTGCTTCATTATTGATGTATAAAAATGCAACCAATTTCTGTACGTTGATTTTGTACCCTGCGACTTTGCTGAATTCATGGATCAGTTCTAGTAGGCTACTGGTGGATATTGGCTTGTAATTTTCTTTTTTTGTTGGATCTCTTTCTGGTTTGGGAATCAAAGTGATGCTGGGTTCATAGAATGAGTCCAGAAGTTTTCTTTCTATTTCTACTTTTTGGAATAGCTTGAGAAGAATGAGTATTAACTTTGCTTTAATTGTCTGGTAGAATACCCCAGGGAAGCCATCTGGCCCCAGGCTCATATTCATTGGGAGATTTTTGAAAACTGATTCAATTTAATCACTGGTTATGTGTCTGTTCAGATTTTCTGTCTCTTCCCATTTGAATTTTGGTAGTGCATGTGTGTATAGGAATTTGTCAATTTCTTCTTGGTTGTTCAGTTTGTTGGCATACAGTTTTTCATAGTATTCCCTGATGATTGCTTGTATTTCTGAGTTAATGGATGTAATAGATCATTTTCATTAGTGATTTTGTCTATTTGCATGTTCTCTCTTTTCTTTCTGAGGAGCCTAGCTAGAGGTTTATCAATTTTTTTATTTTTTCAAAAAACCAGCTCTTAGTTTCATTGATCTGTTCAACTGTTGTTTCGGATTCTATATTGTTTATTTCTTCCCTGAGCTTTATTATTTCTCTTCTACTGCTGGGTTATGGATGCTTTTGCGGCTCCTCTTCTGGTTCCCTTAAATGCTCTGTTAGATTTTGAATTTGCGCTTTTTCTAGTTTGTTGAAATAGGCCTTAATTGCAATATACTTTCCTCTTAGGACTGTCTTTGCTGCATCCCAGAGAGTTTGGATTGTTGTATTTTCATTTTCATTTTTTCCATATGTTTTTAATTTCTTCTCTAATTGCCTGATTGGACCAAACATTCTTTAGCAGGGTTGTTTTTAGCCTCCATGTTTTTCGGAGGTTTTCCAGATTTTCCCATGATTGATTTCAAGTTTCATAACATTGTGATCTGAAAGTGTGCATGGTAATATCTCAATTCTTTTGTATTTATGGAGGGCTGCTTTATGATCCAGTATGTGATCTATCTTGGAGAATGTGCCATGTGCACTTGAGAAGAAAGTGAATTCCCTAGCCTCAGGATGTAGAGTTCTAAATATATCTGTCAAATCCATCTGTTCCAATGTGTCATTCAGGTCCATTGTTTAGTGATTTTCTGTCTGGTTGATCTATCCATTGCTGTAATAGGAGTATTAAAATCCCCTGCAATTAGCACATTCTTATCAGTAAGACTGTTTCTGTTTGTGATTAATATTTTATGTATTTGAGTACTCCCAAATTCAGAACATAGATGTTTACAATTGTTAACTCTTTCTGATGGAGAGATTCTGTAATTATTATATAATGTCCTTCTTCATCTTTTGTTACTGCCTTTACTTTAAAGTCCAGTTTGTCCGATATTAGTATGGCTATTCCGGCTATCTTTTGACTTCCAGTCACATGATAGATAGTTCTCTATCTCCTTACTTTCAACCTGAAGGTGTCTTCAGGTATAAAATGAGTCTTGTAGACAGCAAATAGATGGATTTTGTTTTTTTATCCATTCTGCTACGTTATGTCTTTGATTGGAGCATTTAGTCCATTTTCATTCAGTTTAATTATTGAAAAATATGGGTTTAGAGTCATTGTGTTCTCTGAAGGGTTCATGCTTGTAGTGGTGTCTCTGGTACATTGTATTCCTTGAAACATTTTTCTCATAGCGTTCCTCTTAGGATTTCTTGTAGGGCTGATTTGGTGGTGATGAATTCTCTCAATTTCTGTTTATTTGGGAAAACCTTTATCTCTCCTTCTATACTGAATGACAGGCTTGTGGATAAAGGATTCTTAGCTGCATATTTTTTCTGTTTATCACATTGAAGATTTCCTGACATTGCTTTCAGGTGTCAAGTTTCGGTAGATAGATCTGTATCCACACTGATAGGTTTCCCTTTGTATGTTAGGGCCCTTTTATCCCTCGATGCTTTCAGAATTCTATCTTTATTCTTATATTTTGCCAGTTTCACGATGATATACCGTGCTGAAGTTCAATTCAAGTGATATCTGAGGGGAGTTCTCTGTGCCTCTTGGATTTCAATGTCTATTTCCTCCACCAGATTGGGGAAATTCTCAGCTATACTTTGATAAAGCACCCCTTCGGGACCTTTTTCTCATTCTTTTTCTTTAGGAAATCCTACAATACGGATATTGTTCTGTTTGATTGTATCACTCAGGTCTCGAATTCTCCTTCTGTGCTCCTGTATCAATTTCTTTCTTTTTCTTGGCTCCCTCTTTTGCTATAACTGCATCTTCTAATTCACTTATTCTCCTCTCTGCCTCTTCAACCTGTGAAGTGTCTGCCTCCATTTTATTATGCAACTCATTTATAGCATTTTTTAACTCATCACAGCTATTTTGAATAATACTAGTCTTTGTATCAATAGCTTCTCTGATGACTTCCATGCTTTTTTCAAACCCAGCAATTAATTTTATGACAATTGTTCTAAATTCTTGCTCCGTTATGATGCTTATATCTGTTTTGAGCAGTTCTGTGGCTGTGACTTCTTCCTGGAATTTCTTTAGAGGAGAGTTCTTCCGTTTCATCATTTTTGCTAGCTTTCTGTCTCTTTTGGTTTTAAAAGCTCGTTATGCACTCAGCACCTGTAAGTATTGCTTTATTAAAGGAGGCTCATTGACTGTCCAGTCACTGTCTGTTCAGGAAGTGTTCTTTTAATGGTGTCTCTCTGTTTCTCTTGTTGTACCTTTGGTTATTTTATTTCCCTACTCAATGATATGTGGGACTCTCCACCATGTGTACTTTGGCTTGTTTCTTAAGGTAGCCCTAAGAAGTTGTCTTTTTTGTGGACTCTGTGTCTTTCCCTCCCACTCTTGTAGATCAGAGTAGTGTGGCTTTAGTCTTTCTTAGTTTGATAGATGCAGGTGGATGAAAATTACATAGCTCCCTACTTCTGTGCCATCTTGCCCCCTCCCCAGAAATCCAGGAGGATGATTTCAATTCAAACTCAATTTGTCTCTGAGCTTTCTGAAAAATCTCTGTGTGAGGCATCTCTACCTGGCCCTCCTATGGCGGTGAAGGTGGGAACACTGGTGATACCTTTCTAAATTACATTTTATCTCTTCTGAAATAGGAACCTCAGTGTATATTATCTATGCTTCCCTGCAGGTATATTTATAAGGAGATGAGATTTTTACCCTAGAAATAAGGTTTACCCAATGGGAAAGGTTTCACCCCCAGAGGAAGGTACACATAGTCTCACCATACCTGATATGTAGTTAGATTTGGGGCTTTATAAGTGGTGATCTTTTGGAGTCAGTGTTTAAGAGATTGAAGTTTAGGGGTATTTCAGACTTTGGAAATATGAGTGTCATTTGGGATAAAGGTGAACTTTATAAGGATCAGTATGGACTGCGTCATCTATTTCATTCTTGAACTTATGCATGATATCTAATGTGGCCAAAGGTACCTTGTCACATTTGATTAATTTAGAAATATTTACATTACAACCATGTGGATGAGTCTGTGGCTGGAGCTCAGGAAAGACAGGGGCAGTCACCAACTGTCCATCTTGGGCTTGATAATGGGGGCCCTGAAGACACTACATCTGTAGGAGAGGACAACCTGAGAATTGAGGAATGAAACCCCTCATCACAAGGCACAGCCACTTTCCTGCACGAAAATCATGTCTCCTTCTGGTTAATGTCTAGCTGAACCCAGATAGACACATGTAGATGCCCCAAAACTCCATGAGGTGGAGAGAGACTTTGCAGGAAACATTAAGCAAAGACACATAAAGGAGTGTTTGCCATTGAGAGAGCACTCTTGGACCTGGTATGCATCTGGTTATCTGTAGCCTTGATTGGATGATGTGGGACATCAGTAAGTGGAGGTTGGAGGCAGCCCTACAAACTGGGCTCTGGGATTAAGACCCAGACCCCATGGCTGCCCTCAAAGCTGACTGTACCGAGGCCCAAGAGTAAGTCATAGGAGTTCCCTCACCTGAGGGATAACGAGAACTCCCTGCCATCTCAGTGATGCCCTCAGTCCTCTGATGTCTCTCCCTCCAGATGTTATACAGTCATAGAATCTATTGTATGGGAAATAGACCCTCTCTGAGTAAGGTGAGGGTCGACTGCTTGTACTGGGAGTCTTCCTTGTGACCTTGTGTCTGTTATAAACCTCTGCTCTGTCTTCTGAGAGTAAAAGCAAAGGTCCCCTTTCCATGCAATTAAAACACGATATTGTGCCCACATGTCCTCAATTATTTTAGATGAAATTTCCATCATTCTGAGAATTCCCTTCAGAAGTAGGTACTGGATTACCTAAATGGTGTCAGGTGGTGTAGACCAGTGGAACATCCCATGGTAAACATACACTCTCAAGCCTGGGTTTTTTCTCTAGAGAGTGGGAAGTACAAGGAAAAGCCAGCTGACACTTGTACATGCTGCCTGAGTACCAGCAGCATAATGTCTGATTTAGTCTGGTCCAGGATCACATGATAACTCCGTACAGGCTGAATGTGGATGCCAGGTGTCTGGACAGACGGTGCATGAGGTGTGTGGACAGAGGAGCTGGGAAAGGCAGCTGGGGTTTGAATTCCAACACACATAACACCCCAACATACTCTGTAGGGAGTATGTTAGTTAATTAGTTTCCACTCCCAGATAGGGATAAAATTGGTAAAAGCAAGAAGTTAGACTCACTATCCTAGAATCCAATCACTATGACCTTTTGTGGCAAAATCTCTCCCTTTCTTTTCTTGAATTTTTTAAAGTCTGAAGATTTTATTTATTCATATCTTTGTTAGTTAACATATAGTGTAATATTACTTTCAGGAACAAAATTTAGTGATTTATCACTTATATCAATACACAGGGCTCATCATAACAAGTGACCTACATAAGCCCCATCACCTGTTTAGGCATCTGAATCAGAATTTTTGTATCATTTGGGGAAATGCCTAGTAGAACAACTGCTGGGGCATAAGGTAGTACTATTTTAACATTTTAAACTGTTTTCCAGGGGGTCTCCCCCACTTTGCATTCTGACGAAGAGTTTAAGAGGGTTCCTATTTCTCTGCATCGTTGACATCATCTGTTGTTCCTGAGTTGCCAACTTTTGGTAGTCTGACATATTTTTGGTGGTGTCTCATTGTAGTTTTGATCTTTTGTATTTCCATGATGATCAGGGATGTTGATCGTTTTTTCATATGTCTGTTTACTGTCTGAATATCTTTTCTAGGAAACTGTTCATGTCTTCTGCCAATTTCTTCACTTGATTATTTGTTTTTGGGTGTTGAGTTTGTTAAGGCCTTAAAGATTTTGCATACTAACCCTTTATCACATATGCCATTTGAAAATATCTTCTCCCATTCTGCCAGTTGTCATTTAGTTTGGTTAATTGTTTCTTTTGCTGTGTAGGAGCTTTTAATCTTGGTGAAGTTCCCATAGTTCATGTTTGCTTTTGTTTTCCTTGCCTCAGGAGACGTCTAGTAAGAAGTTGCTCCAGCCAAGGCCAAATAGGTTGCTGCCTGTTTTCTCTTGTAGGATTTTGATGGTTTCCTGTCTTACATTTATATCTTTCATCTAATTTGAATATATTTTGGTGTATGCTGTTAAAAAAAAAGTGGTCTAGTTTCAATATTCTGCATATCACTGTCCAGTTTTCCCAGCAGCATTTGCTGAAGAGACTGCATTTTTTCCATTCAATACTCTCTCTTGCTTTTTTGAAGATTAGTTGACCATACATTTGAGAGTCCATTTCTGAGTTCTCTATTCTGTTCCATTGATCTATGTGTCTGTGTATTTTTGTGCAAGTACCATACTCTCTTGATGATTACTGCTATGTAATACACATTGAAATCTGGAATAGTGATGCCTCCAGCTTTGGTTTTCTTTTTTTTTTTTTTCCAACATTGCTTTGTATATTCAGAGTCTTTCTGGTTCTATACAAATTTCAGAATTCCTTGTTTTAGCTCTGTGAAGAAAGCTTCTATTATTTTGATAAGGATTGCATTGAATGTGTAAATTGCTTTGAGTAATATCGATATTTTTAACAATATTTGTTCTTCTAGTCCAAAAGTATGGAATATTTTTCCATTTCGTTGTGCCTTGTTCAATTTCCTTAATAAGCTTTCTGTAATTTTTAGAGTACAGGTCTTTTACATCTTTGGTTACATTTATTCTTAGGTATCTTATGGGTTTTGGTGCAATTATAAATGGGATTATTCATCGATGTCTCTTTTTGCTGTTTCATTTGTGGTGTATGGAATTAGAGCCAGTTTCCTTACATTTACAATTCTTTATAGTTGTTTTTTTTTTTTACATATACTGCAACTTTACTGAATTCCTGTATCAGTTCTATTACTTTATGGCTGAATCTTTCAGGTTTTCCACATAGATTATCATATCATCTGGGAAGAGTGAAAGTTTGACTTGTTCATTTCCAATTTGTATGCCTTTTATTTCTTTCTGTTTTCTGATTGCTGAGGTTCTGACTTCCAGTACCATTTTGAACAACTGTGGTGAAAGTAGACATCCCTGTCCTGTTCCTGATCTTATGTGGAAAACTCTGAGTGTGTGTGTGTGTGTGTGTGTGTGTGTGTGTGTGTGTTTTGTTTTTTACCATCGAGGATGATATTCGCAGTGGGTCTTTCATATATGATCCTTATGTTGAAGTCTATTCCATCTATCTTTACTTTCTTGGTGGTTTTTATCAAGAAAAGAGGGTGCATTTTGTCAAATGCTTTTTCTGCATCTGTATCTATTGAGAGGATCATATGGTTCTTACCCTTTCTTTTATTGATGTGATGTATCACGTTGTTTATTTGTGAATATTGAACCGCCCTTGCATCCCAAGAATAAATCCCATTTGATTGTGGTAAATGATTATTTAATGTATTGTTGTATTGAACTTGTTAGCATTTTGTTGCGAATTTTTTCATCCATGTTCTTTGGGGAAATTGGTCTATAATTCTCTTCTTCTAACTCGTCCTGTTTCAATTTTGATAGTTTATATGTTTCTAGGAATTTATTTGTTTCTTTCAGATTACTTAGCTTGTTAGAAAGTAATTTTTTAATAATATTCTCTTATTCTTTTTTTCTGTGGTGGAGTTTGTGATTTCTGCTCTCAAATTCATGTCTTTATTCATTTAGGTGTTTTCTCTTTTCCTTTCGAATTGTTTGGCTAGGGTTTATCAGGGTTTTTTTTTTTTCATAGAAGAAGCTTATAATATCATTGATCTGTTTTACCATTTTTATTTGTTTCTATACCATTTATTTATCCTATAATATTTTTCATTTTCCTTCTTCTGGCTGTAAGTTTCAATTGTTGATCTTTTCTATGTTCTTTACATGTAATTTGGCTGTGTATTTGAGATTTTTCTTCTTCGTGTGTGTGTGTGTGTCTGTGTGTGTGTGTGTGGCTTGTATTGCTATATACTTCCCTCTTATAACCCTTTTGCTGCATCTCGAAGGATTTGGACTGTCATGCTACATTTTCATTTGCTTCTACGTAATTTTTATTTCTTCTTTAATTTCATTGTTAACACATTCATTGTTCAGTATGATATTCTTTAACCTCCACATATTGCTGATTTTTCCAAAATTTTATACTGCGGTTTACACTACACATCATAGCATTGTGATATGGAAAAAATGCATGGTGTGATTTCAACCTTTTTGTACTTGCAGAGGGCTAATTTGTGATCCAGTGTGTGATATATTCTGGAGAATGTTCCCTGTGCACTTGAAAAGAATGCTTATTCTGGTGCTTTAGGATGAAATGTTCTGAATATATCTGTTAAGTCCATCTGGCCCAGTGTGTCATTCAAAGGCACTGAGTCCTTGAGATTTTGCTTACATGATCTTTCCATTACTGTAAGTGGGGTGTTGGAGTCCCCTATTATTATTGTATTATTATTTATGGGTTTCTTTATGTTGTTATTAATTGATTTAAATATTTCAGTGCTCGCAATTTGGCATCATAAACATTTACAGTTGTTAGATCCTCCTGTTGGATGGAACTCTTTTTTATGATATCATGCTCTTTTTCATGTCTTGTTACAGTCTTTGTTTAAAAATCTGTGTTGACTGTTACGAGTATGGTACTAGAGCTTTCTTTTAA
>PISW01016166.1:0-14160 GCA_004023785.1 Mungos mungo | reverse complement strand
ACCAAACAGACTACCACCATCTCTTCAGCCAAAAGCCAGACGCAGCCCTTCCTAATATGCCTGCAAATCCTCGTGCTTCACCCTGGCCTCACCTGAGAATCACCTGGAGCTCCTAGTTAAACGACGCCCATGCTCTCATACTGACCAATAGACAGGCTTCGGCAGAGGGCACAGGTGATGCTCATTCTTAAAACTTGCCGTGGGATCTTTATTGTAAACCCAGTCTGATAAGCAGTTTTGGTCTTTCAAATCTTCCTGTGTATGTAAATCATGGGGTGTTTCTAGGCCCCATAGAAGAAATGGTGATTCTGCAGGTTTAGAATGGGGTCCATGAATTGTCATCTTCTACCAGTTCCTCGTTAGTGCTGATGCTGCTCCCTGAGACCCATGTTTAGGGGCACTACACTAGAGAATCCAGGCTCAGCACACCTGAGCCCCCGCAGCCACCATCTGACTCAACACAGACAACTCTTGCTAAGTTCCCAGGGAAGAGTTTGCCACTTACTTTCCACTTTGTGAGTTTACTGTCGGTTCCCAGCAAAGACCACCATCAGCAGCCTGCAGGACCACATGCTTGCACAGCACTTCAAAGTTTAGTGTAAGAAGCCTCTTGAATGCACGAATGTCTGAACCAGTCTCTATTTGGAAAACAACATGTAGAAATCAATTACTGCCATGCGGGTTGGGCACTAATATCCTGTTTCTGAAGACGTTGTGGTGCATGGAGTTGGGGACTTCACATAAATGATGGGATTCAATCCCCATAACAGCCTACAAGTTGACCACTAGGTGTCCTCCAATAACCATGAAGATGTAGATACTGGGTCTGACCCTTGTGATTTTCTGTTTCCCTACTGACTAAAAAAGAATATTTGCATACCATAGGAATGAAATATAGATGAATGAAAAAACAGAAAAGAAGATTAGATTCTAAGTTCAGGGACTTTACATTGTTGTATTTGCCTTTTTTAACAGGATAGAAAAATGAGTTCATAAGTAAGTGCCAGTTTCCTGTACTTGCTACACTCTCATCAGCAATGTATGATCAGTTTAATTCCTCTACATTGGTGTGACCGCTTGTTTTTTCTTCAAGTTTAATCATTTGAGAAGATAGGAACTGTTACCTCCCTGTAGTTTCCCTGCTTTCTAGAAGGAGTATTTGTGGAACATATTGTAGGTTTATATTTGTATTACTTACCATTTGCTGAGTCCCTCTCATCCTTCTGGTTAAAACAGTGCTTCCAAGATAACACATACCATCCCATCTTCCATTCCTGGGTAGTCCCCTGATTTTTAACACAGTAAAATTAATCAAACACACAAATGCAACTGATACCCATCAAATTTCCCTTAGAAGCTCTGCCCCATCCTTTCTTTCTGTCTTCCATCTGCTCTGGATATTTCTGCCATCACATCTAACTATGTTTTCAAGAGTAATGATCCTTGTAAAGAAGAAAATCACACTCTATTCCAGAGGCTCACCTGGAATCCAATTTTCCTGCAAAAATGAACATAGTGAACCCAATTTTCAGAGTTTGGGAAAGATTAACTTGCATAACATAAGAGTACTAGTCCAGCATCCTGGACACAGTGCATCCTCATACACTTGGAGCTAGTGGTGGATACTCAATAAACATCCCTTTGAGGGAAGAGTACACATGTGTACCCCAAAGGGTCTGTGTTATACACCACTGCCTTCTCTAGACCCTTTCCCACTTGCAGGGGATTGGCAGAGAATGACCGCTTCTCAAAAGCTGTTAGTAATTTCCACTGACGACAGCTGTATTTGTGTTGAGATAAGATGGTTGTGTCTAAGGGACTCAGGTGTGCTCTTCTGCTTCGTGCTACTGGAGATGATGTCTGGGGACACCAACCTCACTGCTTGTGACAAGTGCCAATTAATGACCCTCATACAGACCTAAGGAAGTCATGATATCTGAGGTGGGCCCCAGAATCTGTTTTTAATGGGAACCCCAAGTGACTTGTGTATACGTGAAAGTTTGATAAACAATGCTGGAAATGTCATTCTCAGTTTTGCCTTCCAATTGGGATCTCCTGTATAGTTGTTTGAACTACCATCTCTAGTGTCCCAACCCCAAGGGTTCTGGCATTCAGGACTTGAAGGGAACCCACATCAGGTCTTCAGTTAGTGGCCAATGACACCACTTTGAGGCCAATGTAAACACTAAGGCTCCCAGTATATTTCTGAGGACAGAGGACTGATCTGGTCAATGGGGAGCCTCTGTGGGAAGGGCTGCACTGGGGAAGATTTTATAGGGAAGCATCAGTCCACCTCACATTCTTGATGTTGTACCAGACATTGTATATGTCTCCAGGAGACATGCACGCCCATAAGTGGGACAGGAGTAAGTCACACTGGGGCCTCCACTTAAACTCCCTATTTGTACAGATGTTCACATGCTCCGTAAAGGAGCAGAAAAGCAATCTGAGCCCATGGACCCTAACTGGACAGGGAAGGTTTTGTGAATTTACCGTGAGTGTCATGAGAGACATTGGAACAGAGGGTAAGCCTAAATGGATAGAGGGGCACAGGAGGAGGGAGACAGGAGAGGTACCTCTGTGGCCATCAGCGAAATAAACCTAGGCTTCTAGAATCATTCCATTCAAACTGAGCTTCCCAAACCACATTTTAAGATGGAGTTTTCTCCTTTGATTTTGATCTCTCACTTGTGTCATCTACTTCATTCATTCCCACTTACCTGGGTGTGGAGTTCCTCTCTCCTTCCTCTTCATGTGCCAGGGCTCTTTCCTTTCCCACAGAACCTGACCAGATCTACTCTTGAGGGAGCAAGACCTATTGATAACAAAAATATACATGACCCTTGCTGGAGAATCTGTAATTTCAATCCAGAAGTATGCTCAGTAGACAACAGAACACATTACAGAAGGATATAGAAGATTCTTTCTTTAAATGTTGTTTCCTCTTGGCCTCTTTAGAACACTTAGACTTTTCAATGTTCAGCTCCCTCATATCCTGTTCCAAAAACTATTGCATTAAAAATAAAGAATAGATGTCGGATTTTAAACTGTGGGCAACAGTATCCTATGCCATGTATTCTAGAATCATCACTAATTCACAGTGAAGGCAACAGAGAACCTCAGGGAAGGGGAAGGTTTGAGTCAAGGTATAACATCAGGAATACTTGCTTACACCAACAAATGCCTGATTATTTTCTGAAAGTATGTCTTTTGTGCCACGTTACATTATAGAATTTTAAGACCAGGAACATATCATAATTACACGATACCTGTTTCCTTTGCTGGAACTTTAAAAAAGCAATAATGGAGAATATGCCTTTTATACAGTACAAAATAAAATTGCAACTTAGGACATCCAGGACTAATATAAAACTTTTAATTGAAAAGGTCAGGATCTTCTAAACACAAAGGAGAGAGACTTCATTGTCTGGGGGAATCTGTCAGAGAGAGCCTGATCCTGTAAGGATGCAGGTTTGAACCAAACTGACTCTAACAGGGTTCAAGTTTCCCTCTGACCTTGAAGGCCTAAGTATCAGTTTCTCAGAATCATGAGACAATAGAAGGGCACACGTTGTGCAAGGCAGGAGGGACCACCCTTGTAACACCCAATCAGGAAAGGCCAGCTAACACGCTTAATGTTTCTAAGGGCAGGCCTAGAAATAGAAGCTACACCCTACGTGAGGGTCCTGGGTCCTGGGTCCACTCTGTAATTGATTAACACTCTAAATGTTGTGATTGGGTCCCGCCAAAAGTAACAAATACTCTAGGCAATGTGAATGGTTAAACCTGCTGTCAATAATATTGTATAATACTGATTGGATCACTATACCTGTGTCACAATTTCCTGTAACTCCTCCTTTCCAAACCCATAAAGGCCCTATCCCGCCTTTGTTCGGGGCTCTCCACATGGATCCACTGCATTGGTAAAGTCTGTGAGCCCGAGTTTAGGGCCCAGGGAGCCTAAGCCCATAATAATAAAGCCCTTTGCTTTTGCATGCGTGACTCAGTCTCCCTGGTGGTCTCTGGTCTTTGAGGATGATATTGGAAACTTGGGCATAATAATCCATATGATCAATGTTAACATCAGCTATGATGAGAGAAATTGGAATCTGAGGCCTCATGCATGTAGAAGCACTCCTCATTGCTGTGATAGAGTTTCCAAAGGATGTAAAAAATAACCCTACAATTTATAATTGGATACCAGTCATGAAGATACAGAAGGCTTTTGCAAATTTCAAGCCACAGATTACTCCTGGGTCATACAAATAAAAGTTTTTTAATGGTCATTATTTTTGAGAGAGAGAGAAGACAGAGAGAGACAGAGCAGGAGCAGGAAAATGGCAGAGAGAGAGGGGGGAAACCACATCTGAAACAGGCACCAAGCTCTGAGCTGTCATTGCAGAGCCTGACATAGGATTCAATCTCATGAAGCACAAGACCTCATGAGCTGAAGTCAGACACTTAACCGAGTGAGCCACCCATGCACCCCTTCAATGTGTTTTAAATAGTAACTCTTTGAAACAATCTAGATTGCAAGGCTCTTTTTGAAAATACTGTCTTATTCAGGGCCAAATGGCCACCAGATTTCTTTCTTCATGTTCTTTTTGTTCTCAGTTTATTTATTTATTTCGAGTGAGAGAAAGAGTGTGTATAGGGCAGGTGGAAAAAGAGGCTGAGAGTATGCTAAGCAAGCTCTGCTGGCAGTGAGCAGCCAGACTGAGGGCTTGAACTCAAAACTGTGACATCAATACAGGAGCTAAAATCAAGACTCCAACGCTGACCTGACAGGAGCATCCATGAGCCCCTAATTGTTCACGTTCCTGACCTAGTTTACACAGACTCCTGCCACGCCCAGACAGGACTTAAGTATATAATCTTGAGCTTTACTGGGGTCCCCAACACATCCCCATATTAATCTGTCACCAAAGGGTGATTTTCAATAATTTGCTGGTCAAAAATTCATGGCAGGAATTCCTCATGCTGTATAGAAAGCCTGCTCATAGAGAATGGAGAGAGCCCAGGGACATAACTCAGGAAAGTCCTAAAGAGCTGAATATGACTGTCATGAAATGATACATACTAGTTCAAAAACAAAGTTGCTACACAGAACCAACAGAGGTAGAGACATAAGATTTGTAAATAGTAAGTGCACAGCATTACAGTAGGAATGAGGACACAGCCCCTGAGCTAAGTCAAGACTAAATTTACCTGAGAAGCAGCCATTTTCTCCTCTCCCTTCTGCTCTCAAGTGCTTTCTGAGGTGGTATGTGGAAATATCACACCTGTAGGTTTTTAAAGGCCTCAGCATCTCTCTTTACCTTCTCTCATCACCTCAGAGGCAGAAAAGTCCTGAAATGCACACAAGGTCACCCTCTCAATGACTTTGCCACAGGAAAGATGTAGAAAAATGGAGCTCCTGCACTGCCACTTACATGTGAGTTTCTCCTTCCTGGTTCAGATGTCCTCCCCTCCCACACACACCTGCCACAGCTCTGGGAACCCGGGCTGCATTCACCAGCCCCTTCGAAGTCCGTGGTGAACCGATGGTCGTCGGCTTTTCAACTGAGAGCTGGATGCAGCCCTCCCCCAGAAGTCTGGGAATCCTCGTGTTTCACCCTGGCTTCACCTGAGAATCACCTGGAGCTCAATGTAGATGCGGCACTGATGCTCTCATCCTGAGCAATAGAAGACTCTGGCAGAGGGCACAGGTGATGCTGGTTATTACAAGGCACCACGAGATCTTTATGGTAAACCCAGGCTGATAGGCAGTTTGCGCTTTCACGTTTTCATGGGCATATAAATCATTTGGTGTTCCAGGTCCAGTAGAAGAAATGGTGATGCCACAGGTTTGGAATGGGGTCCATGAATTGGCATCTTTCACCAGTTTCTTTTTACTGCTGATCCTGCTTCCTGGGACCCACATTTAGTGGCACTACACTGCAGAATGCAGAGTCAGCACACCTGAGTCTGCCACAGCCACCACCCGATGTCAATACTGACAATACACAATTCCTGCAAAGTTCCCAGGGAAGACTTTACCACTGAGGTTTCACTGTTGTGAGCTTACTGTTGGTTCCCAGCTAAGACCACCATCACCGTCCTGCAGGACCACATGCTTTCCTTTCAGTTTGAAGTTTACTGAAAGAAGGCTCTTGAATGCACTCATGTCTGAGCCCGTCTCCATAAAGCACATATATTACTGCATCTTTCTGATCAATGCATGCATCATGATACATCTGAATAAATATGAATTTCTGGGGTCACTGAATTGCTCAGTCAGTTAAGGATCAGAGCCTGGAACCTACTGTAGATTCAGTGTCTGCCTCTCTCTGCCCCGCCCCTACTCATGCTCCCTTGCTGGCTCTCTATCTCTCAGAAATAAACATTAAAAAAATATTTTTAAAATAATACATTCTATTTGGAGCACTATTTGGCAGTGACTTACAAAATAAACTTTCCTAATGAAGGGCAGCAGTTTGTCACCTCAAATTATGTCTCTTTGCCATAAGGGTTATTTTAAACTGAGGAGGGGGCAAGATAGGGGAGAAGTAGGGAGCTCTGTAATTTTCACCTGCCCTCATCTAACAAACTAAGAAGGATTGAAGCCACAAAACTCCGCTCTACAAGAGTGGAAGGAAAAGACACAGAGTCCTCAAGGAAGACAGCCTCATTGGTGCCTGAGTGAGTGTAAACTGGAGAAGATAAAAACAGGCCTGACTCGGAGGCTTGGACGGGAGGGAGCTCCACTCCGTGCAGAGCATCAGAGAGTGCACAGAGCCAAGGAGAGGCCAGGGGAAGAGAAAGAGAGGACGAAGATGCTCATAGAGCGATCTCTAGAGAAGAGAAAAACCTCAGCCTGGGACGGAGAGAGGTCCTATCATCCCATCTATAACCACAAGGCAAGGGGAGGGAGATCTGTCCCCTTTAGCTGGTGCATTTTCCTTGGGCTTGGTGCTCTGACCCCAGGCTGCACCAGGAGAAATGGCGCCCCTATCCCCCCTACTTGATCCTTGGCTAGGAAGCTGCCCGGCCTGTGGGAGTACTTTTCATCTCTGGAGGTATCATTAAAGTGTGTGGACTAGAATTTGGAAATGAGGTGGGGCTTGGAAAATACAACTTGGCCCGCCTGCAGCGGGGGGAAATGGGAACCAAAAGAGTGGGTTGGAATGCTTGCTTGAGAAGGGACTGGGGCACCACCCATCTCCCCACACCCACCAAGGGAGGGTTGTGGGGAGCTGCCCAAGAGACCTATCTACACCAAATCACAGCCATCCATGTGGGAGAGCTGCCTTGGTTTTTTTTTTTTTTTCTTTTTTTTCTCCCCCCCCCCCCCCCCCCCCCCCCCCCGCCCGGAAAAACCAACATTGAGGCATGGCTGTGATTAGACCCATTCTTGCCATTCAGATATATTTTTCCTTATCTTATTCTCATCTCTCTGCTCCACTGGTTTGACGCTTTTAAATAGTCCTTTGTCTTTTGTTGCTTTTGTCACCACCCACCCCCACTTTATTTTTGTTTTGCTTTTTGTTTCTGTCTTTTTTTGGTCTGTTTCTTTGTTTCATTTGCCTGTGCGTTTGTGTGCTTTTTTCCCTGTGTGTTTGTCTGCTTGTTTTCCTTTCAGGACTACCTCAAAAAACAAGCCAAAGTTCATATGGTGGAGAGTCCCAAATACCACTATAAGTAGGGAAATAAAAGAACCAAAGGCACAACAATTGAAACCTAGACACACCATTAAAAGAACATGTCCTGAATGGACAGGCCCTGGACAGCCAATGAGCCTCCTTTAATACATCAATACTCACAGGTACAAAGTGCATAACATGCTTTTCAAACTGACAAGAGACAGAAAGCTAGCCAAAATGAAAAACAGAACTTTTCTCTAAAGAAATTCCAGGAAGAAGTCACAGCCACAGAACTGCTCAAAATAGATATAAGCAACATAACGAAGCAAGAATTTAGAACAATTGTCATAAAATTAATCCCTGGGCTTAAATAAAGCATGGAAGTCATCAGAGAAGCTATTGAAACAATGACCAGTGACTTTCCAAATAGCTGTGACAAGTTAAAAAATGCTATAAATGAGGCACAAAATAAAATGAAGGGAGCCACTGCACAAATTGAAGATGGAGAGAAGAGAATAGGTGAATTAGAAGACACAGTTATAGGAAAAGAGGAGGCCGAGAAAACGAGAGATAAATTGATCCAGGAGCACAAAAGGAGAATTCCAGACCTGAGGGATACAGCCAAATGGAACAATATCCCTATCAAAGGAATTCCTGACAAGGAAGAAAGAGGGAAAGGCCCTGAAGGGCTACATGAACAAATTAGGGCCAAGAATGTTCCCCAATCTGGGAAAAGAAACAGACATTGGCATCCAAGAGGCACAGAGAACTTTCCTCAGAAATAACCCAAATTGACCTTCGGCATGACCTATCATAGTAAAACTGGCAAAATAGAAGGATAAAGAGAGAATTCTGAAAGCAGCTAGGGATAAAAAGGCCCTAACATACAAAGGGAATACACACCTATCAGAGTGGTTACAGATATACCTACTAAAACTTGACACGCCAGAAAGGAATGGCAGGAAATCTTCAATGTGATGAACGGGAAAAAATATGCAGCCACGAATCCTTTACCCAGTAAGTCTGTCATTCAAAATAGAAGAAGAGATAAAGGTTTTCTCAAATAAAGAAAAATTGAGAGAATTCATCACCACCAAACCCGCCCTACAAGAAATGCTAAGAGAAACTATATGAAGTAAATGTTGCAAGGAATACAAGGTACCAGAGACACCACTGCAAGCATGAACCCTACAGAGAACACAATAAATCTAAACCCATATTTTTTAATAATAACACTAAATGTAAATGGACTAAATGCTCCAATCAAAAGAAATAGGGTACCAGAATGGACAAAAAAAAAAAAAATCCACCTATTTGCTGTCATAAAGAGACTCATTATAGACTAGAAGACACCTTTGGATTGAAATTAAGGGTATGGAGAAATACCTATCATGCAACTGGAAGTCGCAGGGCTAGCCATACTTATATCAGATAAACTGGACTTTAAAGTCAAGGCAGTAACAAGAGATGATGAAGGCCATTATATAATAATTACCGTGTCTATCCATCAGGAAGAGCTAACAATTATAAACATCTATGTGCCAAATTTGGAAACACCCAAATACATAAAACAATGAATCACAAACAGAAACAATCTGATTGATAAGAATGTGCTAATTGCAGAGGCCTTTAATACTCCTCCTACAGCAATAGATAGATCCACCAGACAGAAAAAAACTAAAGACACCATAGATCTGAATGACACATTGGAACAGATGGATTTGACAGATATATTTAGAACTCTACATCCTGAGGCCAGGGAATACACTTTCTTCTTGAGTGCGCAAGGAACCTTTTCCAGGATACATCAAATACTGGGTCACAAAGCTGCCCTCCATAAATATAAATGAATTGAGATCATACCATGCACACTTTCAGATCACAATGCTATGAAACTTGAAATCAATCACAGGAAAAATCTGGAAAACCTCTGAAAATGTGAAGGTTCAATACCACCGTACTGAAGAATGATTGGGCCCATCAGGCAATTAGAGAAGAAATTTAAATATATCTGGAAACAAATGAAAACACAAATGGGACAATCCAAACTCTCTGGGACACAGCAAAGGCAGTCCTAAGAGGAAAGGACATTGCAATCCAGGCCTATTTCAAGAAACTAGAAAAAGTGCAAATTGAAAATCTAACAGAGGACCTAAAGGAACTAGAAGGGAAGCAGCAAGAGCACCCCAAACCCAGCAGAAGAAGAGAAATAAGAAAGATCAGGGCAGAAATACACAATATAGAATCCAAAAATGACAATTGTACAGATCAATGAAACCAAGAATTGGTTTTTTGATAAAATAAACAAAATTGATCAACCATTAGCCAGGCTCCTCAGAAAGATAAGACAGAACACCCAAATAGACAAAATCACGAATGAAAATGGATCTATTACAACCAATCCCTCAGAAATACAAGCACTCATCAGAGAATACTATGAAAAATTGTATGCTAACAAACTGGAAGAAATGAACAAATTCCTAAACACACATGCAATACCAAAATTCAAACGAGAAGTAATTGCAAATCTAATGAGTTATCAAATATGTCCCAACGAATAAGAGCCCACGGCCAGATAGCTTCCCTGGGGAATTCTAACAGACGTTTAAAGCAGAGTTAATACCCATTCTTCTCAAGCTTTTCCAAAAAACATAAATAGAAGGAAAACTTCCATACTCATTCTACAAAGCCAGCATCACTTTGATTCCCAAGCCAGACAGAGACCCAGCAAAAAAAGAGAACTACAGGCCAATAATCTTAATAAATACAGATGCAAAAAGCCTCAACACACACTAGCAAATGGAATTCATCAGCATAAAAAAGAGTTATCCAACACGATCAAGTGAATTTCATTCCTGGGTTACAAGGCTGGATCAATGTTCACAAATCCATCAATGCAAAATATCCAACTAACAAACAAAAAGATAAAAACCATATGATCCTGTCGATAGATGCGGAAAAAAACATTTGACAAAATACAGCATCGTTTCTTAATAAAAACCCTTGAAAAAGTCTGAGTAGAAGAAACTCTCTTAAACATCATAAAAGCCATTTATGAAAAGCCCACAGCTAACATCATCTTCAATGGAAAAACACTGAGAGCTGTCCTCTGAGATCAGGAAAAGGACAAGAATGTCCACTCTCACCACTGTTGTGTCACGTAGTGCTGGAAGTCCTAGTATCAGCAATCAGACAACAAAAGGAAGTAAAAGCATCAGAATTGAGAAAGATGAAGTCACACTTTCACTTTTCACAGATGCCGTGATACTCCACATGGAAAACCCGATCACCTCTACCTGAGGCCTACTAGAACTGATCCATGAATTCAGGGAAGTTGCAGGGTACATAATCAATGTACAGAAATGGGTTGCGTTTTTATACACCAATAATGAAGCAGCAGAAAGAGAAATCAAGAAACTGATCCCATTCACAATTACACAAAAAACCATAAAATACCTAGGAATAAACCTAAGCAAAGATGTAAAAGACCTATGTGATGAAAACTATAGAAAACTTATGAACGAAATTCAAGAAGACACCAAGAAATGGAAAAACATTCCATGCTTATTGATCAAAAGAATAAACATTGTTAAAATGTCATTATTACCAAAGCAATCTACACATGCAATCCCCATCAAAACTGCACCAGCATTCTTCACAAAGCTAGAACAAACTCTCCTAAAAATCGTATGGAACCACTAAAAAACAAACAAACAAACAAACAAACAAACAAAAAAACCCACCTCGAACAGCCAAAGTAATATTGAAGAAGAAAACTAAAACAGGAGGCATCACAATCCCAGTCTTCAACCTCTACTACAAAGCTGTCATCATCACGACAGTATGGTATTGGCACAAAAACAGACTCATAGACCAATGAATAGAGAACCCAGAACCAGACCCACAAATGTATGGCCAATTAATCTTTGACAAAGCAGGAAAGAGGATCCAATGGAAAAAAAGGCAGCCTCTTGAACACATGGTGCTGGGAGAACTGGACAGCATCATGCAGAAGAGTGAAACTAGACCACTTTCTTACACCATACCCAAAAATAAAGTCAAAATGGATGAAGGACCTCAGTGTGAGACAGGAAACCATCAAAACCCTAGAAGAGAAAGCAGGCAACAACCCCCTTGACCTCAACCATAGCGATTTCCTACTCGACACATCCCCAAAGGCAAGGGAATCAAGAGCAAAAATGAACTATTGAGACCTTGTCAAGATAAAAAGCTTCCGCAATGCAAAGGAAACAATCAAGAAAACTAATAGGCAACCGATGAATTGGGAAAAGATCGTTGCAAATTACATATCGAATAAAGTGCTAGTATCCAAAATCTATAGGGAACTCACCAAATACCACACCCAAAAAGCAAATAATCCAGTGAAGAAATGGGCAGAAGACATGAATGGACACTTCTCCAAAGAGGACATCCAGATGGCCAACAAAAACATGAAATGATGCTCAGCGTCACTCATATACACTGATATACCACTTCAAGCCAGGCAGAGCAGCTAAAATGAACAAATCAGGAGACTGTAGATGCTAGTGTGGATATGGAGAAACGGGCACCCTCCTACACTGTTGGTCGGAATGTAAACTGGTGTAGCCGCTCTGGAAAACAGTGTGCATGTTCCTCAAAAAATTAACAAAAAAACTGCCCTATGACCCAGCAATAGCACTGCTAGGGATTTACCCAAGGGATACATAAGTGCTGATGCATAGGGGCACATGTACCCCAATGTTCAAAGCAATATTTTTTTTTGTTTTTTGTTTTGACAGTTTCAACCTCTTTTCTTATTAATGTCTTTTATTTATTTTTGAGAGAGACAGAGAGCAAGTGAGAAAGGTAGAGAGCGTGAGAGACGGAATCAGAAGAAGGTTCCAGGCTCTGAGCTGTCAGCACAGAGCCTGTCGTGGTGCCCAACCCCATGAACCGGGGATCACGACCTGAGCTGAAGTCTGACACTTTACCGACTGAGCCACCGAGGCTCCCCACTGAGAGTTTCAATCTGAATACAACGCTGAAGCCGATCATTCACAGCAGTTTATACATTTAAACCCTGGAAGAAGAGTATAACCTTACTCAAGTCCCTGCAATAAAGCGTTCACTTCCTAACACGCACTCCCCTCCCCCACCCAGGCCTCGGTAAGTCTCCTCTGAAAGGCTTCAAGAGCCTAGGATCCTAAAGGCAATGAAAATAAACCCAACTCTGGTAACAGAAATCTATAAAGAAGGGTGCTACAGATGTCCAGACCTAGCACCTATCCTACAGATTAAGTACCTAGTTAGCTGCTAATTAAATGAGACAAGGTTCAGGTTCAACTTGTCTGTGTTTCGCTTAATATACCATCAGTTACTTTAGAAATTGCCAGTCCTACCATCACCCATCATCAGTTCTTCATCTCTCTCTCTACAATTCTCACGAGTTTTCTGATATTGACATTCGACTATTCACACTTGTGGCATTACTCAACAGGAAGTTGAAAACTAACAAACCTAGGGCACAATCCAGAGTTCAGAAAATGAGCCAGGTGACCAGGCACATCAGAGTCTACTGAACTCCTTCACTTAGATCCAGCAACTCTGACCTTCACAAGCAAACCTGGAATGTGTAAAAAGTACAATTACCCTTAAAGTTTATGTACCTTTCAAAACAAAGCCTTTTCTATTTATTAAAAAATGCACTCCCAGAGTTGAATCCAGGACCACATCAATAATAAAGTTAGAAGAAAAACAGATTTACAACGCCAAAAAACTCTAAAGAGTACATATGAAGACACATCCCTCCTCCCACATTCTCCCAAGGAGCAAAGAACCCACCAGACCACTCCCCTGCTTCCAGGTTCTACCACTCTGCGAGCCGGGCTCCGAGATCTCTCACCCTGTGGTACAGCTGAGCCTACCCACTCTGTCTGGTCAGGTCTAAGACGAGGCTACATGCTAGGCACAAGAAGGCCTCCTTCTCGAGCCAGGCCTCAGAATTGGATCAGAGTCCTACAAAAGCAGGGGGGAAAAGGAGGAAGAAAGGGCCTGCCTGAGGCTCCACAAACCAGAAGCACCAAACCGTAATCGGCACGCTCCAGCCCGGGACTCCACAGCTAACAGCCCCAAGGCTGGACCGGTCATTCTCCAAAGCAGCATTTTCAACAATAGCCAAATCATGGAAAGAGCCTAAATGTCCAACATCTGATAAATGGATCAAGAAGATGTGGTTTATGTATACAATGGAATACTACATGGCAATGAGAAAGAATGAAATCTGCCATTTGTAGCAACGTGGATGGACTTCGAGGGTGTCATGCTAAGTGAAATAAGTCAGGCAGAGAAGGACAGATACTGTAAGGCTGAACCAAACAGACGCCATGACAGGCTTTGTTTCCCCTCTAAACTAGAAGGCCTAAGGTCAGTCGCTCCGGAACCATTGGGCCATTTGGCGGTTATACATTACCCGGGGCAAAAGCAGACCACTGCTGTATCCAATCAGGAAAGCCCAGCTACCTCTCCCCACATTCCTAAGGGTGAGACCTGCAGATGG
>PISW01016165.1:0-14179 GCA_004023785.1 Mungos mungo | reverse complement strand
AGCCGATGGGGGCCCGTCAGGAGGCTCCTGCTTGCGGAAGTGGAAATCAGCAAGGTCTAGAGGGGCACACAGATTCAGCACTAAACCCAGACTTTCCCCTGATGCCAACTGGGGGAAAAGAGAAGGGAGACAACTGGCTGCCAGGGCGCCCACCCAGCCGCGTGAAGTCGTGTCCACGAGCCCTCGGAAACGGTCCCCCAGAGCCGCGGAGGGCGTGGGCCTGGGCCCTGGGGAAACAGGGGTGACTGCACAGGCACCTGCCGTCCCATCCGCGCACCGTCACAGGGCTGTCAATGCTTCCCGCCTACGGCCCAGGGCCCCGGTGAGTTTTGCACAGACCAGTTCTGCAGGCCTCCTGTCCGGCACACACCGTTTGTGCTGTTGAGTCACTGGAATGACTCCTTTGGAAAGAGACCCTAGACCCTTTGTCTCCCACTTAAAAACTTTCTGGTCCATCATATCTCAGCCCTGTTGGGCATAAGCTCTGTGCTTCTTGTACCGCCGTGCTGTAGCAATGCTGTCAAAACGCGGGCACCGGACTGCTGGTTTTGATATAAGCTTCTGGAGCCAGATATCAAGTGGCCTTGTAAGTGTCCGGCAGACCCAGAAGTCTCCCCGATATGCTTGACATCAAGTATTCTAAGGAAGTCTTCTCAGTTCTACTCTGTCCACTCCCTTTATATTCTAGACATCCCTTATGCTGTAGTGACATCAAGATCTCAGAATTCTTTGAGGATTTAAAAGCAGACAGATAGGATTTTCCCATGTGTTTCTACCACCAAATTGACAGCTTACCTTTACCCACATTCTCTGACTTTCCTGTTGTTACAGTAGAAAATAGATCTTGCTGTGACCAATTTCTTGGCTTCTCAAGGACTTTATACCTAAAGCTAATTACCTTTTCTCTGTGCTGTTATCCGTTTTTCCTCTCTGGATTATTCCTGACAGCACTGAAACACAGTGGCATCACCAGTACAGAACATGGCAGTGATGTCTCAGCCTCCCTCCAGCTGACCCTGCACCTCCGCTTCGTCCCATCAGAGCAAACTCTGTATTGCAGAGTGTGGCCGCTCGCCGCCTCCTCCTCCACCACCCCCTCCAAGGAGGTTTCTGTCCTTTATTGTGAATATTCTCATCCCCCAATTTGTGGTTACACTTATCACTCAACATTTCTTCAGCAGGATTAATATTCTTTATAAGCTTGACACCATATTACAAATTGAATGCCCTTTACCCTTAGAACTAAATTCAAACTCCTGTTCAAGAGAATCTTGTCCAAATTATCTTCTGCCTTTAAAAACATATTTTCTCTTTGCTTAATCGTTTATTGAACAGTCAGTTATTGAGTGATTACTATACTCCAGCCCTGGAGATTCCACATTGAACAAACAAGCCTAGTTCTTTTTTCTAGTTTATTTATTTTTGAGGGGGAGGGGCAGAGAGAGGGGAAGACCCTAGAGGCTGAAATTTAGGCATTTCAGCGTTTAGACGTGCAAACAGATTCCCAGCCAGATACCAGGCGCCCTGGCTGTCCTCACCCACCTCTTCCCCCTGCCTTGCCGCTGTTGGGTCTTGAACTTCTTCAATGCCTACCAGCACTGGAGGGCTCTGGCACCTGAGAATATCATGGCCTTTCCCGTCACAGGCTGGCTGGTCCCTCCACAGATGCACCCCCTTCCCAGGTCATCCCAACTTGCGGGCCTTCCCTTTGGGACTCCTTTCAACCATATCGTGCTCCCTCTCTTCCTATCTTCTTTCCTTATTACACAATTATTATCCAACACCGGTTGCAGTTGAAGTGCTACTTTTAGGGATGTAAAGATTTAAAAGTATGTCTTCCTATGACAGGTTATATTTTTGGATGTTTTGTGCTTTCTGTTTCTTTTTTGTTTCCTTTGATTTTTAGGTGTTCTCCTCAATCTGGTCATCAATTTTGCTACTAATTAGAAAAATATGGATCTGGGGGGCTGAGTCAGTTAAGCACTGACTCTTGGTCTCGGCTCAGGTCTGGATCTCAGGGTTGTGAGTTCAAGCCTGCATTGGGCTCCAGGCTAGGCTTGAAGTCTATTTAAATAAATAAATTAAGGGACACCTGGGTGGCTCAGTTGGTTAAGCACTCTGAGTCTTGATTTGGGCTCAGGTCATGCTCTCATGGTTTGTGAGATCTAGCCGCACATCCCTGTTTGGGATTCTCTCTCTCCCTCTCTCTCTGTCCCTCCAACTCCCCCAAATAAATAAAAATTTACATTAAAAATATTTTCTCTCTCTTTTATTGTCTTTAGACTTATCATATTTTCCTCAATAACATTTTCTGCATTTTAAAAAAGCATATCAGGGCACCTGGGTGGCTCATTCGGTTAAGTGTCCGACTTCGGCTCAGGTCATGATCTCATAGTCTGTGGGCTCGAGCCCTGCATGGGGCTCTGTGCTGACAACTCAGAGCCTGGAGCCTGCTTCAGATTCTGTGTCTCCCTCTCCGCCCCTCCCCCACTCACACTCTGTCTTTCAAAAATGAATAAATGTTTAAAAAAAATTTAAAAAGACCGCATATCATCTTATTTCTGGTGGCTTTTAACTTTCCCTATCTCCTTAATTATTCTTAGATGCTTATTTTAATTTCTTCATTATTCTTTTCCTTCCTTTGTTCCAGATAGGATGTGTTGTTTACAATGGACTTTTTGGGGGATTGTGCACTTCTTCCCTGTCTGTTTACTTGCCCTGCATGTATGAAATCCCGTCTCCTGCGCGTGCACGGGAAGGAGTACCGTTCAGCCATGTGCTCTGTTAGATCTGGCTGGTGTGTAGTGACTAGGGGACCCGGGAAGACAACCCAGCTGCCTCCGCATTAGGTGGCCCTGCCGCTCAGTTTTCTTCCTTACCCACGTAAGGAAGCCTCAGGGAAGCAGCCCTGGGCTGAGGGGTGTCCAGCCCACGTCCTGGTCCCCAGGTCTGCAACCTGGGCTGGGGTAGTGTGATGGCCCAGGGGCCACTGCTCACTTTGACGCGCTGACCCGCCGTCTAGTAGCTGCGGTCCCAAGGTGATTTAGGGAAGCAGTTACAGTGAATTAAAGTGATTGTCTCAACTCCTCCCTTTCCTGAAGCCCTTGACTTCTGTCCAGACAAATTGAAGATAAGCTTTGATTTCCCCCAGGGTTTTCTCACAGGGCTTCTCTAGTTTCTAGAACCTGAGTGCCCACTAGCTTCTCATTTCTCTGTGATGATTTGGGGACACAGCCAGTCACCCTTGTGTCAGTTCCCTGAAGCTGTCCTGGAAAACCTGCTCCGGGATTCCCTCTGGTCCGTCTGATTCCCCCTCCCTGTTGCTGCCCCACCGTTCTGGTGAGGCTTTTCACCTTCTCTTGCTGGAATATGCATTTGAACTAGACACATACTGAATAAGATGTACTAAGTGCCAGTCCTGTGTAGACTGGTGATAGATATGGTGGGCAACATAACAGATGAGAATCCCTGCCCTCTATTTGATTAAATTCCACGGTGGAGGTAGGGGAGTGAAAACAAAAAATGAGAGAAATGGGTATAATGTTGAGCTTGCCCAGCGGGGATAAGGGATAAGGAGAAAAATGAGTGGATGGGGGTGCGAACTTTCAGGGCTTAGCTTCAGATTTTAGACAGCACGGCCAGCACAGCCCTCGCCGTGGCGAAGTCTGGACAAAGGCCCGCTGGGATGCAGGAAGGCTGGTGAGAAGGGTGTGCCCAGTGAACGGAAGAGCTAATAACGGCCAGAGATGGGAGTGAAGCCGCCGGGTCCCAGAGCCGTGTGTGCCGGTGGGACTCAAGCAGAGCAAGGGGGCAAGAGGAGGGGCCGACATGGGCAGGACATGGGGCCGGGCCCCCGGGGTCCCCAGGCCCCTGTTAGGCATCTGGCTTCTGCTCTGGGTCAGTACTCCTCAGCGTGTGGTCGGAGGACGCTGCCCGCCAGCTTGCGAAGTGGTGACCAATCATTTAGAGACCCTGAGAGCAAGTTGACAGAGTTTGTCAAATCTAAAGACATCAAAGGCCTTCCATGGTGTGTAATGAGTTTCTTGTTAATTTTATATTTCTAGTAAGTCTTTTTATCACATCTTGGGAAAGTGTGTCCATGACCGATGGGAAGGAGTGAGTGGGGCGGAGGTGTAAGGACGCAGGTTTGAGACAATAGAAGGGCACACACTGCCCAAGGCAAGAGGGAGCACCCTTGTAATACCCTTAACATTCCTAAGGGCGGGCCTGGATCAGTTATTGCTTAAGGCTGGTTACACCCTATGTGAGGGTCCTGGGTCCTGGGCCTACTCTGTGATTGGTTAACACTCTAAATGTTGTAATTGGATAATAATAATTGGATCACTGTACCTATGTCACCATTTCCTGTAACTCCCCCTTCCCAAACTCATAAAAGCCCTGCCCCCCCCTTTGTTCGGGGCTCTCAGCATGGATCCACCACGCCTGTAAAGTCTGTGAGCCCGAGTTTAGGCCCCAGCGAGCCTAAACCCGTATTAAAGCCCTTTGCTTTTGCATGCGTGACTCGGTCTCCCTGGCGGTTTCTGGTTTTGGGGGACGATAAAGAAATCTTGGGTATTACAGAGGGGGCTGGTTCCTCACCGGAGGCAGGTGGGAAGTTCCGTAAAGAGCTGAGCAACCAGCCAGACTTTGTTGTCACAGCGCCTCTTGGGTGACTGGAGGAGAGCCCCGGGGGGGGGGGCGGCAAGGGGGGGCGCTGACCTCAGGAATCCAGGAGAAAAAGGTCAGGGACTGGGCTGAAGGTCCTGGTTGTGAGGCGGTGAAAGCGGCTTGATTCTGGGTTCAGCTGGAAAGCAGAGGGCAGATGGGCAATGAGTACTTTGCGCCCCAGTCCTGTGTTGAACTCAATCCGCTTGCTCCCCAGGCTCTCCCCCCTCTTCTGCGAGGCCCTCTCACTCCCCGTGAGTCAGGAGAGGGAAGTGCTGAGTTTCATAGAATCTCCTCCTGTTGCCTTTCTTCCTACTCAGCGCAGGACAGACTGGGCGCCAGAGTTTCCAACGGGAGCCTCACACCCCTGCAGCTTCCCCCTCACACTGTCCTTACATGAAGTCTCTCAAATATGATGGCCTTTCTCAACATAAAATAAGCACCTATCTCTCCCTTCCCACTGAAATGACCTTTCTTTTAGTCCCTGTGTTCTCTCTGCTCCACTAGGAACTCTGCCTCTGGGGTCCCGGAGCACCCTCTGACTCATTAGCCTGGGATTGACATAGGAAGGGACAATACTAGCATTGCTCTCTGCCATAATCCACAAATTCCATAAAATTAGAAAGTGTCTGACTTTGGCTCAGATCATAATCTCATGGCTCGTGAGTTCGAGCCCCATGTTAGGCTCAATGCTGACAGTTCAGAGACTGGAGCCTGCTTCAAAAATAAGTAACCATTAAAAAAATATTTTTAATTAAAAAGTATTAGCAAGTTTGTGGGAGACTCACTTAAGACAAAACTTGGCCAGAATTTATGTGAGACTAATGTTAATCTCATTAACATTAAACATAATACATAATCTCATTGACATTAAACATAATACGTAATGTTTACCTATTTTTGAGAGAGAGAGAACACAAGAGTTGGGAGGGGCAGAGAGAGAGGGGAACAGAGAATCCAAAGCAGGCTCCGTGATCACAGCAGAGAGCCTGACGCAGAGCTCATCAAACTCATGGACTGGACCATGAGACTGATGAAGTTTTGGGAGGATGGGGGGTTTGTGGGGTTCAGAGCCAACAGGCAAGAAAGAATTCTTAAAGACGTCTTTGGGGCAAAAAGGTGGCTCAGTTAGTTAAGCATCCGACTTCAAATCAGGTCATGAACTCCTGGTTCAAAACTTTGAGGCCTGTGTCTAGCTCTGTGCTATAAGCTCAGAGCCTGGAACCTTCTTCGGATTCTGTGTCTCCCTCACTCTGTCCTCCCTCCTTTGTTCACGCTCTGTTTCTCTCTCTCTTAAAAATAAGTAAACACTAAAAGAATTTTTAAGGTGATCTTATTAAAGCAGGGGGACCAGGCCTTCGGGCAGCAAGGGTAGGGGGTTTTACGGAGTCAAAGAGATAAAGTCTAGAGGGAGTTTCCCAAGAGTCCTTCATATGCTAAAGACTTCCTGGAGACCTAGCTCTGGTCTAGCTAAGGTGGTTTTTCCCTCCAGCAAGGCATTAACATTAAGGCAGTAAAGACTTCCTGGACTTAAGGCCATTGATGGGATTGCCTTTTTCTTGTGAACGGGAGGGGGCTCTTTGTTTTTGTTTTTGGGTTTTTTGTTTTGTTTTGTTTTGTTTTGTTTTTCTCCTTACCTGTTTTGGTGTAGCTGTCCAAGGAATATCACACTTGTCCCACCTGGTGGGGGGAGGGGTTGCCGTTAGCCTGAAATTTGCCCTCACTTGCCCCACGCTCGGTCATCAAGATCTTGAACTGAGCTGAAGTGCGACACTTAACCAACTGAGCCACCCAGGCACCCTGTGAACCCAAATCTTTGTATTCCCACTTGGAGTGAGTGTCCTTTCCTGCAGAGACCTTAGCGAGCTTGCCCCCGCCCCAGGGCCTTCTGTGATCCAGTACGGGCTGCAACGGGAGCCGAGCCGGATTTTAGCCCCTCACATATGCAAATGCAGCTTTGATCCCACGCCCTATAAAAGGAAGGAGACCGAGGAAGGCCCGTCAGATGCGCCCTGTGCGTCGAGAGAGTCGCAACGGAGCTCAGCTTTTAGCCCCTGGCTCAGCTGGTTTGAAGTTGTCTTCCTGAGGAGGTGAGTTTCCAGAATGAGAGGGAGATCGCCAGTTGTGTGCTTTTGTTTTGTGGATGTGAGCGTAAGACTGGGAAAAAATTCCTAGGTTCAAGAACACGGGGCTATTCAGACACGGGGCGTGCTCTAGTTTGACAGTTGCTCGGGCTCGGTGGGGCTTGATGTCCTGGCCTCCGGAAGCCCGGCTCGATTGAAAGAGTTCTTCCTGAGGAAGACTTTTTGCTTTTTGTGTGGCTGTTGTCTTGTTAATGTGTTTCCAGTAAATCATTTTTATGGCATCTTGTCGAAGTGTTGGTCCTTAGAAGATGCGGGTGGGGGAGCTAAAATGTAAAGGGCAGCTACCCGCTCCTTAGCAAGCCCTTACTGAGTGCTTAGTTATGCCAGGGTTGGCTCCTTCGTTTCCCACATATTAACTCATTGAGCTCCAGTGATAACTCTAAGAGAATTTTTTAAATGTTTATTTATTTATATTGACACTTCATGTGTGCGTGCCCCCAGAATGGGGGAGGGGCAGAGAGGAGAGGGTTGGCAGCAGGCTCTGCACCCAGTGTGGAGCCAGTCACAGGGCTCCATCTCACGGCGGGAGATCATGACCTGAGCATAAATGAAGAGTTGAAGGCTTAGCTGACTGACCACCCAGGCGCCCCGGTGTGTGTGTGTGTGTTTCTTAAGATACAGATCTTTGAACGACTTACTATATATAAAAATGAAAAGGACAGAAAAATAGACAAATTACATGGGAAATAGATTTATTTTTTTAACTGGGGTTTAATTGAAGATTTACCCTCAGCAACTTCAAACTACGCCATGTAGTATTAACTATAGTCACTATGCTATATATTATATCCCCATGACTTATTTATAGCTGGCAGTTTGTACTTTTTGATCCCTTTCATCCATTTTGCCACCCCTCACCCCCTGCGTCTGGCCACCACCCATCTGGTCTCTATGAGCTTGGATTTTTATTTTAAGATTCCACATACAAGCAGGGAGATCACACGGTATTTGTCTTTCTGTCTCAGTCTGACATCTTTCATTTGGCATAATTCCCTCAAGTCCCATGCATTTTGTCGCAAATCACAAGATTTCCTTCTTTGTTATGGTTGAATACTATTCTGATTATGTATATTTATATATAAATATTATAAACATACATTAAAAATAGAAGATATAAGTATGTACATCACATGTTGATCCATCCATCTTTTGATGGACACGTAGGTCGCTCTCACACCGTGGCTGTTCGGAGCCGTGCTGCAGTGAACGGGTCTGTGCCGGCCTCCTCTTGAAGTCGTGTCTTCATTTCCTCTGTGTAAATACCCAGAAGTGGAATTGCTGGATCATATGGTAGTTCTGTTTAATTGTTTTAGCGGCCTCCATACTGTTTTCCACAGGAGCTGCGCCAGTTTACATTCCTACTAACAGTGCACCTGGTTGGCCCAGCCATTGTTTAGTAGCATGTGGTTTAACCTCCATATATTTGTGGGTTTTCCACTTTTTCTGGTGGTTGACTTCAGGTTTCAGAGTGTTGTGGTGGGAAAATATGCATGGTACGATCTCAATTGTTCTGTCCTTGTTGAGGCCTGGTTAGTGACCTAGTGGGTGGCCTATTCTGGAAAAGGCCCGGTGTGCACTTGAAAGGAGTGTGTAGGGGCGCCGGGGGTGGCTCAGTCAGTTAAGTACCTGACTCTTGATTTTGGCTTGGGTCCTGATCTCATGGTTCATCGTGAGTTTGAGCTCCACATCAGGCTCCTGCACTGACAGGGCAGAGCCTGCCTGGGATTCTCTCTCTGGCCCTTTCTCTGTCTGCCCCCCACCCTTGGTCAAATAAACTTTGAAAAAAACCCAAAAATAATGTACATTCTGCTGCTTTTCGGATGGAATGTCCTGAATGCATCTGTTTTAAGTACATCTGGCCCAATGTATCATTCAAAGCCACTGTTTCCTTGCTGATTTTCAGCTGAAATGGTCTAAACGGGATGTCAATGTCCCTCCTATGGTATTATCATTTCATTCCTTTATGTTTGTTATTGTTTTCCATATTTGGGTGCTTCCATGTTGAGGGCATTGTTAGATCTTCTGGCTGGGTAGTCCCCTTTATCTTACAATGTAGTGTCCTTCTTCATCTCTTGTTGGTTTAGAATCTACAATTTGTCTGATGTCAGTATTGTTACTCTTAAGTTTCTTTTGACACCCATTTGCATGACAAATATTCCTTCATCCCCTCACTTTCAATGTGCAGGTGTCTTTAGGTGTAAAACAAGTCTCTTGTAGGCAGAATATCAATGAGTCTCATTTTTTAAATTCATTCTGATACCTTATGTCATTTGATTTGGACCATTTAGTCCATTTATGTTCAGAGTAATTTTTTTTTGTTTTTTTATATTTATTTATTTTTGAGAGAGACAGGCAGAGTGTGAGCTGGTGAGGGGCAGAGAGGGAGGGAGACAGAATCCGAAGCAGGCTCCAGGCTCTGAGCTGTCAGCACAGGGTCCAATGCGGGACTCAAACTCACGAACCACAAGATGGTGACCTGAACCGAAGTCGGCCGCTTAATGACTGGGACTGAGTCACCCAGGTGCCCCCAGAGTAATTAATGATAGATATAGATATGTATTTAGTGCCATTTTATTACTTGTTTCATCAGTTTCTGGAGATTTTCTCTGTTCCTTTCTATTCTTTGTCACTTTTGATCTTTCCCACTCAGAGTTCGCCTTTAATATTTCTTGCAGGGCTGGGTTAATGGTCATGAACTCCTTTAGTTTTTGTCTGGGGAACTCTCTCTCCCTTATTTGAATGATAGCCTTACTGAATAGAGTATTCTTGGCTGCATATTTTCCCCATTCAGTACATTGAATATATCCTGCCACTGCTTTCTGGCTGGCCAACTCTCTGTGGAGAGATCTTGTAAGTTAGGATTCCTTTTGTCTTTCTGCTTTTAGGATTTTTTTCTTATCACCATATTTTGCAAATTTAATTATAACACGTATTGATGTTGGCCTGCTTTTGTTGATGTTGATGCAAATTCCCTGTGCCTCGTGGATCTGGATGTGTTTCCTTTCCCAGATTAGGGATTTTTAAGTTATTTCCTCAAATTAGCCTCTTGCCTCCTTTTCTCTCTCTTCTCTGGGACTCATACGGTATGAATGTTCTGACATTTGATGGAATCACTGAGTTCCCTAAGTCTATTCTCATGATCTGTAGTTCTTTCTCTTTTGTTCAGTTTTATTCTTTTTCATTCTTCTGTCTTCTATATTACTTACTCCTCTGGGTCTTCCATTCTTGTGGTCTTACATCCTGATTGTTTCAAATCTGTTATTGTGTTTTTCATTTCTGTTGAACTATTTTATTTCTGCGGCAAGGGCTTCCCTGAAGTCCTCCATTCTTTTCTCATGCTTAGCAAGCATCCTTATGTTTGCTGCATAAATTCTCCATCAGGCATATTACTTACTTATATCTGTTTCAATTAGATGTCCGGCCATGAACTTTTCTGGTTTCATCTGGGACAAATGACTTCATCTTGGGCATTTTGTCTGTGTCTCTGGCTCTTTTTGTGTGTTAGACAAGCCTGTTAAGTTTTCTGCTCCTGAGAGTGATGGCTCTGTGATGAAGGGGTCGCCCGGTGACCAGGGCCCGGCGCTTCTGAGTGGCTCTGGCGTGCGAGGTGTCCGCGGGAGTGGGGGCGGCCGCTCCTGGCTTCGGCCCAGCCCGCAGTGGGCAGCGTGCAGACCTGGGCCCCGAGGTGGGGGGGTGATTAACTGTAACTCGTGTGCTCCAGTCTTGAGACACCAGATGCCACGTCCGCTGGACCTGAAGCCCTGCAGAACTTTCTGGGTGGGAGCTGCATGGGCAGGGGTTTCCGCTGGTCTCCTGGGGAGCCCCCCCCCCCCCCCGCCCCGAGCTGGGACGAGGGGTCCCGATGGAGAAGGGCGGGCACCGCAGAGGGCAGTGGTGCAGAATTGGGAGCAAAGCAGGCTAGGCAGCCGGGGTCCAGGTCAGTCACCCTCAGCAGGTGTCTCTGCGCCTCTGCTGAGGGAAGGGGAATGGTGCCTGCCAGCTCTGTGGTCCCCAGAGACGCTCTCTGGCGGTGCCATCTCTCCTGGAAGGGCTCCAAGAAGAGACAAGTCTCTCCCCTTGCGCTTAACCTTCACGTCTTTCTGGCCTGGGGTTGCTGGCCTGCCTTCTCTCCAGGAGCAGGGCGGCGCCCACAGACCGCGACCCCCAGTCTTCCAGCCCCTCTGATCGGAAAACACAAAAGTCAGCCCCTCATTTTGCCAGCAGAATGGCTTTGGGGAGGTGTTCTTGCGCGTGTGCACTCCATCCACGTCCTCTCTGAGACTGGCGACACCACATCTCTGCACTTCCCGCCTTCCTGACTCTCCCTCTAGTGGGACAGTTTGGTTCTGCAGTCCTCGGGTCCATTTCTTGGGGATTCAGAATGATTTGATAGTTCGCTAGCTGCGCTCCGCAAGCCTAAGACCCTCCTCCTACTTCCCTCTTGGCTCCCGACTCCTCAGCCTATGTCATGTGATTCGGCTTCTTGACTTTTTCTAATCCCTTGTCCTTCGATCATTGAAAGAACATGCTTTATACTAGATCATGGCCCTCGTTGAATTACGTCACGTCGGTGTCATTTTTTCACAAATCAAGGGACTCCGTACACGTCACTGAGTATTGGTCGCTACTCCATTCTGTTACTTTATTTGTCCATCTTTGCGCCACTGTGCCACCATCTTAACTATTATAGTCTCATTATCAAATGTTATTTGATTGTGTAAATTCTCCAAATTTATCCATCAGAAATAAGTTGCTGATTTATTAAGTTTTTGCCTGTTGGTGTCCATGTCATATAGAATTGCTTTGTCAATTTCTCTCTCTTTCTGTCTGTCTGTCTGTCTGTCTCTCTCTCTCTCTCTCTCACACACACACACACACACAATCACATTTTTTAGATTTTGAAATTGTTTTGAATATATAAATCAATTTGGAGAGAACTGACATTTTCTATAATGCGTCTTTCAACCAACCCATAAATATGGCTTATCCTTCTCAATATTACTTTGTAGTTATCTGTGTAGAGGTCTTACATATCTTTCATCACATACATTCATAAATATTCGATGTTGGTCATTGAAGTGATAAAATTTTTACTTCAATTGCATCTGCTTGTCCTATCAATAGAAATTTATTTTTTGGAATATCAACCTTGCTAATAAATTCACCTAATCTAATATTTGTAGAATATTTTGGATTTTTCTTCAAACGAAATCAGGCCATCTATAATAGTTGATGTAGTTTCTGATTTTATTTCACAGGTTAGGTACCAGTCAGATGTTACGTAGAGTTGATTACGGGCTCCTATTTCACAATCTCAAGGGCAAAACTTTTAAGAATAATCTTTGCTATAGTCATGTTGTAAATAGTTTATCACATGATAGAAGTTCTACTCCTAGTGTACTAAATATCTTTGTCAGGATTGAGTGCTTTTTTTTGAGCTTATTTAATGTATCTACCACTAAGATGACGGCATACTCTTGAAATCTAATTACGTGGTAAATTACATTGCTTTTGAGATTTAACAAAATTGTATATAAATGCTAAAATCCACCTATTTGTGATATTTTATTTTCCTTATATATGACTGAGTTTGATTTGCAGATATTTAATTAAGAATTTGCGGGGGGGGGGTGCCTGGGTGGCTCAGTCGGTTAAGCGTCTGACTTCAGCTCAGGTCATGATCTCACTGTGGGTTCGAGCCCCGTGTCGGGCTCTGTGCTGACCACTAAGTCAGAGCCTGGAGCCTGCTTCAGATTCTGTGTTTCTTTGTCTTTCTGCCCCTCCCCTCTGTCTCTCAAAAATAAATAAATGTAAAAAAATTTTTTTTTAGGAATTTTTGCATCTATGCTCATGAAAATTATTGGCCAATAGTGTTTCTTCTTTTAATGTACTTGTAAGGTTTTGTTATCAATAAGGTTAATTAATTAACTACATTAACTAAAAGAGAAGTGTCTTTTTCTGTGATCTTGGTAGGACTAGCATTGTTTCCTTCTTAAATGTCTCTTACAATTCACCTATGAAGTAATGTAGGCCTGAAATGTATACTTTTTGTTCTTTAAAATTATGCCAGTGATATAATACATATCTCTTCTATTTATAGCTTATGTTTTTAAACATCTGCCACTATGTAACATTTGACTGTTAGCTAACTAGCAAAATGAGATCAGAAAATACCTCGAATATTCTAGATGCCCTGATTTTGTCTTGTAACAGATCTCCAGAAACAGGACTTCACGAACTGAATCCAGAAAGTTGAGTTGCTCATAAATATTACTGAGAATGGATTTAGATTTCAGAACCTCATTTCTGTGTGACCCATCCACGGATAACCCTGGAACAGGAAATCAAGACTTTACACCCAGCCGAGGACCTGCTCTCCAAAAGGCAGAGGTGATCTCTGAGTTCCAGGACACGCGCCACCGCTTATTTCAAAATGGCAACAAGTCATTTGCAAAGCAAGAACTGCAAAGACTCTATAAGTCTTTTTACTCGTGGCTGCAGCCAGAAAAACACAGCAAAGATGATATTATTTTTCAAGTGGTTTTGGAACAGTTTATGATCAATCGACACCACAGGGATCTGTCTACATTGAAGGAGAAGTGGGAATCAGGGGGCAGAAACCTGGAGAAATTCATGGGAGAGCTGAGTGACGGATGCACGAAGCCACCCGGCTTGGTGAGTACTAAGTCCTTCCCCACGGAGTGAAGGACCAAAACGAGTACGGACTTGGCAGCAGGCGGTAGCCGGAAGCAGCCAGTGGAGTTCTTGTAGACCCAGTGATTAGTTGGCCCGCTCTTCCTTACCAAGGGAAATCTTTCCTAACCTAACTGAGCCAAAAGAAGAAGTGTTACAGTCATTCCTTGTGGGATGTATAGGAACCAATATATTAATGTATTTAATTGAGTTTTATTGATGAGGTGGTAGGAACTCACTGAGACGTTGTCAATTGGGGAAAAAAAACCCTCAAGGGTGAGGAGAAACGCCTTGACAAGAGCTGCCTTTCCCTCAGAAAGCCTTAGTATTCGTTTTTTTCATTACACAAGATACACTAATGCAGAATATATAACAGTGATCATTGTTTTTCTTGTTTTTGTTCACAGGTTCATGTCCACATGCAGGGACAGGAAGCCCTCTTTTCTGAGAATATGCCCCTAAGAGAAGTCATTGCTCTTTTCACCAAACAGTTGTCAGCAGGAACCCCAACAGGAGAGAACATGGGGACACCCTTCTGTGCCCCCTGGGCTACTTCCCTGGAAACAGGACGAGGTGAGTGGGGTGAGCCAAGGTACCAGAGGGATGCTCTATGGGGACCCCTTCCCGGGCACAACTTCACTGAGTCACATCTTTCCCCTCACAGGAGATGAAGACAA
>PISW01016164.1:0-14182 GCA_004023785.1 Mungos mungo | reverse complement strand
AAAGGGTGACAAGTTAATGAGCAACGACAAAGCAATAGGAAGAAGCCCAAGATGAAGAACTTTGCTGATTGGGCAGCACCATCAGCCTGTTTGCCCTGGATTAAAGTCAATCTCTTTTCAATCAATTCACCCAATGAGTCAGGATGTCTCTCCGCACACTAATGTGACAGAAAATGTGACTTAATTTTGCCGTCTCTCTGATGGCCTCTCAGACAGGACACACGGAAAGGGTGGAGTCCTGGCTCTGCTACCTACTAGCGTTGAGACATTGAGTCAGTTCAGTGTCATCTGTGACTCTCAGTTTCCTAATATGTAAATTGACAATAAATGTAATAAAATTTATGATAGTGCTTCCGTGTGAAGATATCATTAATCATGTAAGAGAACACTATTGTCTTTTTGGGTCTTACATTACTTCAGAATAAATGCTCACTTTGAGTTACCATGACGAAATAAGGAAGTGAGCTGCCATAGATGGGATTCTAAATCAGAGTGGTTCCTGTAAAACACCCTCACTGCATTTCTGTACAACAGCCCCTCCCCCCTCAATGTACTAATCCTAGCTAGAATCCCCAACAGCCTTTTACCAATTGCTTCGAAAGACTTACTCATCTGACTTTATCATCAGATGCCTCTAACAGGGGACTGTACTTGTATGTTCAGTTTTGAGGTATTGTGAAACAGAAAAGGCTATTCACACTCAACTTGTTGAGATCTCCTGTGAAAACCTTCTATTAATATTAACCAGGTGAGCATGGATGACCAGTCAGAGTAAAGGAACTAAATTTAAATGTAGATATTCTCCCTTAGGTAAGCAAAATAAAATTTCTTTGTTTACTGATATTTATTGATTAAAACTGGATGCAAGTAGAAGCGCCTGGGTGGCTCAGTCGGTTAAGCGACCTACTCTGGCTCAGGTCATGATCTCACAGTTTGTGAGTTTGAGCTGAGGCAGGCTCTGTACTGGCAGCTCAGAGCCTGGAGCCTGCTTTAGATTCTGTGTCTCCTGCATCTCCCCCACTTGTGCTCTGTCTTTCCTGGTCTCTCAAAAATGAATAAACATTAAAAAATAAATAAATAAAAACTTGATGCTTTTATAATTAATTAAACTAAACAAATTGTCATTATAGAGGTGTTTAGAAAAGCACATATAAAACGAGACATTCTTCTCTCTTTATAACTTAAACTCAAGTTTTGTTTGTTTTTCTTCCCTGAATGCGTCTTCCCAATCTTATGCTAAGATTTGATTGATTGGCCCTTGAGGAGAAATTGTTCTGAGAATAAACTTCCAGCCTTTGCCTAAATTTATTCTTTTTTTCCATCACAAAAATATTGTCATACAGCTCCTCTTTCCTCATTCCTGGCCAGACAGAACTGGTCAGTTACTGGTTCCCATCTATGCCTAGAAGAATGGCCCTCTCCATTTTTTCAAAAAATTTTCCCTTAAAGAAACTTTTACCTTAATCCCATTTATTCCTTCCAGCATAACAAATGTAAGACAAGTATAATGAGATGTGTCGCAATAATAGATATATATATAATTAACAAACTTGATTTTAAGAAATTATATATTTTATTTCATTATATTTTAATAGTTTATTTTCAAATTTCCATACACCCAGTGCTTCTCCCCCACAAGTGCCTGCCACCATGACCATCACCCCCTTCCCTCCCTCCCCCTCCCCCTTCAGTCCATGGTTCATTTTCAGTATTCAATAGTCTTTCATGATTTGTGTCCCTCACTCTCCCCAGCTCTCTTTCCCCCTTCCTCTTCCTATGGTCCTCTGTTAGGTTTCTCCTGTTAGACCTATGAGTGCAAACATATGGTATTTGTCCTTCTCTGCTTGACTTATTTCGCTTAGCATGACACCCTCAAGGTCCATCTGCTTTGCTACAAATGTCCAGATTTCATTCTTTCTCATTGCCATGTAATACTCCATTGTATATATATACCACATCTTCTTGATCCATTCGTCAGGTGATGGACATTTGGGCTCTTTCCATGATTTGGCTATTGTAAAAAGTGCCGCTATGAACATTGGGGTACCTGTGCTCCTATGCATCAGTACTTCTGTATCCCTTGGGTAAATCCCTAGCAGTACAATTGCTGGGTCATAGAGGAGTTCTATCGATAGTTTTTTGAGGAGCCTCCACACTGTTCCAGAGCGGCTGCACCAGTTTACATTTCCACCAACAGTGTAGGAGGGTGCCCGTTTCTCCACATCCTCGCCAGCATCTATAGTCTTTTGATTTGTTCATTTTAGCGACTCTGACCAGTGTGAGGTGATATCTCAGTGTGGTTTTGATTTGTATTTCCCTGATGATCAGTGATGCTGAGCATCGTTTCATGTGCCTGTTGGCCATCTGGATGTCCTCTTTGGAGAAGTGTCTATTCAGGTCTTCTGCTCATTTCTTCACTGGCTTATTAATTTTTTTGTGTATGGAGTTTACTGAGCTCCTTGTATATTTGGGATACTAGCCCTTTATCTGATATGCCATTTGCCACTATCTTTTCCCATTCCATTAGTTGCCTGTTAGTTTTTTCTTTTTTATTGTTTCCATTGCCTTGCAGAAGCTTTTTATCTTGACGAGGTCCCAGTAGTTCATTTTTGTTCTTGATTCCCTTGTCTCTGGGGATGTGCCAAGGAAGAAATTGCTGCGGTTGAGGTCAAGGAGGTTTTTTCCTGCTTTCGCCTCTAGGGTTTTGATGGTTTCCTGTCTCACATTCAGATCCTTTATCCATTTTGAGTTTATTTTTGTGAATGGTGTCAGAAAGTGGTCTAATTTCAGTTTTCTACATGTTGCTGTCCAGCTCTCCCAACACCACCTGTTAAAGAGGCTGTCTTTTTTCCATTGGATACTTTTTACTGCTTTGTCAAAGATTAATTGGCCATATACTTGTGGGTCCTGTTCTGGGTTCTCTATTCTATTCCATTGGTCCATGTGTCTGTTTTTGTGCCAATACCATACTGTTTTGATGATGACAGCTTTGTAGTAGAGGCTAAAGACTGGGATTGTGATGCCCCCTGTTTTCGTTTTCTTCTTCAATATTACTTTAGCTATTTGGGTTTTTTTTTGTGGTTCCATACGAATTTTAAGATGGTTTGTTCTAGCTTTGAGAAGAATGCTGGTGCAACTTTGATGGAGATTGCATTGAATGTGTAAATTGCTTTGGGTAAAATGACATTTTCACAATGCTTATTCTTCTGATCCCTGAGCACGGAATGTTTTTCCATTTCTTTGTATCTTCAATTTCCTTCATAAGTCTTCTATAGTCTTCAGCATACAGGTCTTACGTCTTTGGTAAGGTTTATTCCTAGGTATCTTATGGTTTTTCTTGCAATTGCGAATGGGATCTGTTTCTTGCTTTCTCTTTTTGTTGCTTCATTTTTGATGTATAAGAATGCAACTGCCCTGCTGAGGTAGCTCAGTTGGGAGAGTGTTAGACTGAAGAATGCAACTGATTTCTGTACATTGACTTTGTACCCTGCAACTTTACTGAATTCATTGATCAGTTCTAGAAGGCTGCTGGTGGAGTCGATCGGGTTTTCCATGTAGAGTATCATGTCATCTGCAAAAAGGGAAAGTATGACTTCTTCGTTGCCGATTCTGATGCCTTTTATTTCCTTTGGTTGTCTGAATGCTGAGGTTAGGACTTCCAACACTAGGTTAAACAACAGTGTGAGAGTGCACATCCCTGTTGTGTCTCTGTTTTCAGGGGGAAAGCTCTCAGTTTTTCCTCATTGAGGATAACATTGGCTATGGCTTTTCGTAAATGGCTTTTATGATGTTTAAGTAAGTTCCTATACTCTGGTTTCTCTTCATATCGTATAAATCTTTGGTCTTTTAAGTAAGTTCCTTCTATCCCGACTTTCTCAAGGGTTTTTATTAAGAAGAGATGTTGTATTTTGTCAAATGCTTTTTCTGCATCTATAGACAGGATCATATGATTTTTTTCCTTTGTTTTGTTAATGTGATGTATCACATTAATGGATTTGCAAATATTGAACCAGCCCTGTAACCCAGGAATGAATCCCACTTGATCATAATGGATAATATTTTGTATATGCTGTTGAATTCAATTTGCTAACATCTTGTTGAGGATTTTTGCATCCGTATTCATTAAGGATATTGGGCTGTAGTTCTCTTTTTTTGTTGGGTCTCTGCCTGTCTTGGGAATCAAGGTGATATGTGCTTCGCAGAATGAGTCCGGCAGTCTTCCTTCCATTTCTATTTTTTGGAATAGCTTAAGAAGGATCGGTGTTAGCTGTCCTTTAAATGTCTGGTAGAATTCCCCTGGGAATCCATCCAGCCCTAAGCTTTTATTCATTGGGAGATTTTTGATAACTGATTCTATTTCTTTACTGGTTATGGGTCTGTTCAGATTTTCTATCTCTTCCTGTTTGAATTTTGGTAGTGCATGTGTGTTTAGGAATTTGTCCATTTCTTCTAGATTTTCCAGTTGTTGGCATATAATTTTTCATAGTAATCTCTGATGATTGCTTGTATTTCTGAGGGTTCTGTTGTAATAGATCCATTTTCCTTCATGATTTTGTCTATTTGAATGTTCTCTCTTCTCTTTCTGAGGAGCCTGGCTAGAGGTTTATCAATTTTGTTTATTTTTTCAAAAAACCAACTCTTGGTTTCATTGATCTGTTCAATTGTTTTTGTGGATTCTATCTTGTTTAATTCTGCTCTGATCTTTACTATTTCTCTTCTTTTGCTGGGCTTGGGGTGTTCTTGCTGCTCCCTTTCTAGTTTCCTTAGGTGCTCTGTTAGGTTTTGAGTTTGTGCTTTTTTTGATTTGTTGAGGTAGGCCTGGATTGCAGTAAACTTTCCTCCTAAGACTGCCTTTGCTGCATCCCAGAGAGTTTGAATTGTTGTATTCTCATTTTGATTTGTCTGCATATATGTTTAAATTTCCTCTCTAATCGCCTGGTTCACCCAATCATTCCTTAGTAGGGTAGTTTTTAACCTCCACATTTTTAAAGGTTTTCCAGACTTCTTCCTGTGGTTGATTTTGAGTTTCATAGCATTGTGATTTGAAAGTGTGCATGGTATGATCTCAATTCTTTTGAATTTATGGAGGGCTGTTTTATGACCCAGTATGTGATCAGTCTTGGAGAATGTGCCATATGCACTCGAGAAGAAAGTGAATTCCCTAGGGTCAGGATGCAGAGTTCTAAATAAATCTATCAATTCCATCTGTTCCAGTGTGCCATTCAGGTTTATTATTTCTTTAGTGATTTTTTTTGTCTGGTTGACCTATCCATTGGTGTAAGTGGGGTATTATAGTCCCCACCAATTATCACATTCTTATCAATAAGATTGCTTCTGTTTGTGATTAATTGTTTTATGTATTTAGGAGCTCCCAAATTCGGCACATAAATGTTTATAATTGTTAGCTCTTCTTGATGTAGAGACCCTGTGATTATTATATAATGTCCTTCTTCATCTTTTGTTACTGCCTTTATTTTAAAGTCATGTTTGTTGGATATAAGTATGGTTACTCCAGCTTTCTTTTGCATCCAGTTGCATTGTAGCTATTTCTCCATCCCCTTAGTTTCAATCTGAAGGTGACTTCAGGTTAAGGTGAGTCTCTTGTAGACAGCAAATAGATGGGTTTTGGTTTTTGATCCATTCTGCTACTGTGTGTCATTTGACTGGAGCATTCAGTCCATTGACATTCAGTGTTATTATGGGAAAATGTGGGTTTAGATTCATGTGTTCCCTGCAGAGTGATTGATTGTAGTGATGTTTCTAGTACCTTTATTCCTTGCTACGTTTCCCTCATAGAGTCCCTCTTAAGATTTCTTGTAGGGCTGGTTTGGAGGTAATGAATTCTCTCAACTTTTGTTTATTTGGGAAAACCTTTATCTCTCCTTCTATTTTGAATGACAGGCTCTCTGGATAAAGAATGCTTGGCTGCATATTCTTCCTGTTCATCACATTGAAGATTTCCTGCCATTTCTTTCTGGCCTGCCAAGTTTCAGTAGATAGGTCTGTAAACACTCTGATAGGTTTCCCTTTGCATGTTAAGACCCTTTTCTCCCTAGCTGCTTTCAGAAGTCTCTCTTTGTCTTCATATTTTGCCAGTTTCACTATAATATGTTGTGCTGAAGGTTGGTTTACATTACGTCTTAGGGGAGTTTGGTGTGTCTCTTGAATTTCAATGTTCTTCTCTTTCCCCAGATTGGAGAAATTTTCGTGTATAATTTGGTCTAGCATGCCTTCAAGCTCTCTGTCTTCGTCTTCCTCCTCAGGAACTCCTATGACATGGACATTGTTCCATTTGATTGTATCACTCGGGTCTCTGATTCTCCTTTCGTGTTCCTGAATCATTTTCTCTCTCTTTTTCTCGGCCTTCTCTTTTACTATAACTGTGTCTTCTAATTCACCTATTCTCCTCTCTGCTTCTTCAATCCGTGCAGTGGCAGCCTCCATCTTATTATTCATCTCATTTATAGATTTTTCTAACTTGTCACAGCTATTTTGAAGGTTCCTAGTCTTTGTATCAATATCTTTTCTGATAGCTTCTATGTTTTTTTCAAGCCCAGCAATTAATTTTATGACAACCATTCTAAATTCTTGTTGAGTTATGTTGCTCGTATTTGTTTTGAGCAGTTCTGTAGCTGTGAATTCTTCCTGGAGTTTCTTTGAAGGAGAGTTCTTTTGTTTCGTCATTTTGGCTAGCTTTCTGTCTCTTATCAGTTTTAAAAGCTCGTTCTGCTCTGTGCACCTATTAGTATGGCTCTATTAAAGAAGGCTCTTTGACTGTCCAGGGCCTGTCATTTCAGGAGATGTTCTTTTAATGGTGTCTCTCAGTTTCTCTTGTTGTGCTTCTAATTAATATATTTCCTTACTCGGTAATATTTGAGACTTTCCACTATGTGTGCTTAGGCCTGTTTTTTGAGGTAGTCCTGAAAAGGAAAACAGACAAACACACAGGGAACACAAGCATGCAAATGCACTGACAGATCTGGTAAACAAGCAAACCAAATGGGAAAGGAAGAAAGGGAGCAGGAAAGAAAAGAGAGGACAGGAAAGGAGAAAGATGGAACAAAAGAAAAAAAGAGAGAGAGAGAAAACAAAAAAACCTGAGGCACAGAGACAGCCAGAGATAAAGGACAGTCTGAGAGCCTAAAACCTGTGGATGTTAAAGATAAGAATGAGAATGTAAGGACGCAGGTCTGATTCAGGCTTCCCTGTACTTAAAGGGGAAGCTGCCGGCTTCTCCGTGTCATTGCCCAGGGAGGGAGGGACAACTCTTGGGGGGGCCCAATCACGAGAGGCCAGCTGACACCTTTGACCTTTCTAGGGGCGGGTCTAGTCACGCTCTACGTAGGGGTCCTGGGCCCACTCTGATTGGTCAATCATCTAAATGTGTGATTGGCTCCCACAACTGCCAGTATTGATGGGGGGGGGGGTAGGGATTGGTATGCTGTGCCTGTGTCGTCATTTCCTGTAACTCTCCCTTCCCAAACTCATAAAAGCCCTACCCCCGCTTTGTTCGGGGTGCTCTCTCCCCACGTGGCCAGCGAGTTGGTGGAGTCTGTGAGCCCTAGCTTACACCCGTAATAAAGCCCTTTGCTTTTGCATGCATGGCTCGGTCTCCCTGGTAGTCTCTGGTCTTTTCTTGGGGTGATATTACAAACTTGGGCATAACAAGATAAGCGAAAAATATCTGGATGGTAAGGGTTGATCTAATCACAGCAATGTTAAATGTCGGTCTTTCCTAGACTGCAGGAGGAATAGAGAGAGAAGGATGAAATATGGAAATAGAAAAGAGAAACACGGAGAAAATTATGGAATCTTAAAAGTTAAGAATAATTAGGATAGAAAAACTTGAGAGACAAAAAAAAATTTAAAAATAGCACCAAGAGAAGAATCCAGCTCTCCAGCACGGATGGGCGTGGTTCGATGTAAGTATGTAGGGTCTCAGGTCCTGGTCTCTGAGGCCCCACCTTAGTAGATGCAGGGAGAAGAATGGCGGCGGCGCCTCAATCCCCTCTCAGACCCTGTATTGTTGGTCACGCTCTTAAATTCAATCTCCCCGTGCCTTGGGCGGGTCGAATTGTTTCAGTTTTCTAAGGTCCGCTAGGCCTTCAAATCCCTTTAATTTTCCTGCCACCGCCAAAGTAACCTCTGGCTGCCAAGCGGCTTTCTGGTCCTGGTGTGCAGGGGGACTGGGGAGCCAGTGCTTCCCTGGCTCCTCCTGAGGTCTTAAGGGCAGCGGGCCCTCCAGATGGCGAGGCCGCTGAGGGGATCTGGTTTCTCTCCCTGTGCCCAGCGGCTGTGAATGGAAATTTTGTCTCACCTCCAGCCTCGGGCTAGGGCTGAGTTCTCCCTTCAGTCTCTTTTCCCGTGTCTCCTACGTCCCTGGGAGCCGGTTCCCGCCCAGGGTCTTGCTCTCCCTCTCGCCCAAGGCGCACTGCAGCCCTCTCCCTTGCAGCGCGGGCCGGTGCATGGGCAGCTCTCAAAGTTTCCTGCTGACCTGCCAGGCCCACCTGCGTGTTCAGGCCCCGCTCAGTGCCATGCAGCCTCCGCACCGCGCTCTCTGCGCCGGGCCTGGGGCTAGGTCTCTGGGCACTCTCTTTCCAGCTCCGCCTTGGGCTGGCGCCCCTTCCCTCAGTCTCCGGTCCCTGTCTCACTCAGTCATCCGTGGGGCTGATATCAATAAGGTGTGTGTGCACACCGCTGCTCCTGGAGATCAGATGGTTGCGGCTTGTAAATCCTCTCTGTTTGATGTTTGCAGGCGTGCAGAGGTATCAGTGTTCCCTACTTCTCCACCATCTTGCCTCCTCCCAAGAAAGTATATATTTTAAACTTTTTTGCATATGTTGGGTTTTCCTCTTATTTTTTATAATAAAACTAAAACAATGTAGTTCAGTATTATATTGTTAATTTTGGAATTTAAAAGTCTACTTTGAGTTGAGAAACTTTCTAATTTAATAAGTAGATCAGCTCTGTCAAAACATGGATTAGAACTTATTTGTAATACTTTATAACTCATTCGCTTTTCTCCTACAATTTATCTAAATAAACTTAGGCCTTGTAGATTTGTGCAGCAATTTAAAAGACTAGAACTATCTCTTCTGTGGTTCCTGATAAGACGAAAGGAAATTACTAAGTCAAAGTTCAAGAGTAACAAGTTCAAGTTCTAAAATTTTTTGGTATTTATTCATTCATCCAATAAATAGTAATTGAAAACCACTATGTACAATTTACTTGGCTTCAGCCGTTCAAAATGTGGAAAATCCCAAATCAAATCAGGCTACATTTCGAATTGCTCAAACAGTGGCCTTAATATGAGTTTTTAAAAATTTTAAATGTTTATTTATATATTTACATATTTAATATAATTTATTGTCAAATTGGCTTACATACAACACCCAGTGCTCAACCAAGTGCCCTCCTCAATGCCCATCACCCACTTTACCCTCTTGTCCAACCCTCATTCACCCTCAGTTTGTTCTTTGTATTTAAAGAGTCTCTTGTGGATTGCCTCTCTCCCTCCTTGTTGGTAACTGTTTTTTTCCCATTCCCTTCCCCCATAGTCTTCTGTTAAGTTTCTTAAGGTCCACATATGAGTTAAAACATATGATATCTGTCCTTCTCTGATTGACTTATTCCACTCAGCATAACACCTTCCAGTTCTATGCATGTTGCTGCAAATGGCATGATTTCATTCTTTCTCATTGCCAAGTAGAATTCCATTGTATATCTAAATCACATCTCCTTTATCTATTCATTCATTGATGGACATTTGTGCTTTTTCATAATTTCGCTATTGTTCAAAGTGCTGCTATAAACATTGGGGAATATGTACCCTTATGCATTAGAACTTGTGTATTGCTTGGGTAAATTCCTGCTAGTGCTATTGCTGGGTCATAGGGTAGTTCTATTTTTAATATTTTGAGGAACCTCCACACTGTTTTCCAGAGCGGCTGCACCAGTTTGCATTCCTACTAGCTCAGCTGGATACCAACCACATAATGCTGGATTGAGATAGAGCACAGTTACAGAGTTGAGTTTGATTAGAGCGAGTTGAGAGGAGGAAAATAAGACATAATTTGCTTCCGATAAATGAAATACTGAGTTGATCTATTTATTTGTTTTCTCTTACTGTTTCTGGGCTTCTGGCTGTTAGTCTCCAGATTTCTTTTTGTTTTCGTTGAGAGATATTGGAATTACAGTGTTTTAAAAGGGGGGTAGGGGCTATCTAATACAGAATTGTCTGACTAAAATTACTTGAATATACATGTGTATGACTTGATCATAAATACTAGCTTAGCTTGAAGGATAAAGTTGCTGACTAAAATGTTAATATTGGTTCTATCTTGTTGGAGTTATTCAGTAACAGTCCAATATTTAATCAGCGAGAGAGGCTTTGGCTTGAGAAATTTGAGTCTGCCTTACATTTTGTTCATTTGAGCATAGAAAGCATGTAATAATGTCCATTGCTAATGAGTATAAATGTATACATATATTAGTTATATGTACAATTCTTTGTTCCTTTATAGTTTTTCTTCTAGTTTTTTCTAATTAAATTAAAAAAAATTTTTAAGTAATCTCTACACCCAGTGTGGGGCTCAAACTCACAACCCCAAGATCAAGAGTTGCATGCTCTACCAACCAAGCCAGCTAGGTGCCCCTGTTATTTTTTTAAGAGATGCTACTGGAGGTCCCATGGAATAAAGTATTAGAGTCAAGGCAATACCATTAAAGGATTTTTAAGTTTTTAACTCTTTGTTTTGCTTGCATTTGTTGAATTAATACTTTTTCAGTAATAAATTAGGTCCTGAAAACCACAGAGTTAATGGTAGCTTTTGGTTACAGGGACCTAAAATGCTTAAAACTTTGGGGAGAGTGTATTGTTTTCATTTGGGTTTTTTGTCTTTACCTAACCTAGTTTTAATAATAAAATATTCTTTGAAATGAAAGAACAGAAACATTTGAAAAATCTTATCTTCTTAAAGCATCTTCTCTAAAGCAATTACTCTTAGAATTCTTACTTTATAAAATTTTACTCTCTTAAGTGAAAATAGAGTATTAGAATAGAGTATTAGATATAGACATTGTTTTCTCAGAAAAGCATTGGAAGATTAAAGATATATTTTTTTGCTGTGTAATAAACCATGAACAATACGTGATTTTAAATTAGAGCTGTTGTGAAATAGAAGTAATTGAGAAAATATGTGCATTTGTATTGCTTGAGTTGGGACACTGCAGTTATGCTTAACAGACTTTCATTTTTTGGTCTCAAGAATAAGGAAGATTCCTGTCTTACAGTAAGATCAGTTCATGCTCATGTATCATGGAAATTCTCAACAGGTTAAACTCTTTCTTTTCTCCATCTATTTTTGTTTCTGAAGGAAAACAAAACTTTGTACAGTGTTCCGCCTGCCCAGAAAGTCCAAGGTGTTAGAGGATTCAATTTCTTAACTGTGTTGTTGTTTTCTGAGTCAATCCAGAAGCTTGTAACTTTTTCTCCATTGTTTGGCACTACATTTCTCATTCTTGTTAATGCGAAAAAGCTTTCAAAATGGGCTGTTATCTAAATTTAAAAAAAGGATAAAAAGAGAGGTATCACTGTGATGTAATAAAGTATTCTTACATCATAGTCATGTATCTATTTGGAGATTTTTCTCAGAGATCTTCACTGAGTTTTCAACCACTAGCCAGAATCTCTCTTCACCTTATTTATTCATAAAATGTTTTTGACATTTTAAATCCTGTAGTGTTACCTTTGTTCATTTCATGATACAGTGGCCTTTTGGCATTATTTAATCTAATGATAGAAATTGAGTTTAAAATAAATAAATAGTAAAAAAAAAATAAAATAAGTAGCACGCAACACATTTTTTTCTTCCAAAATTTAAACTTTATGGATGTAAAAAATTTTGCAGTTTTAATAGTAATAAAAAAGAAATCATCAGACTGGTAGAGTAAGTTTGGTGCTGTTTGCATTTATGTGATTACTAGGTAACAAGATTACACAGGATGATCACTTTGCCATTTCTCCATCTTCCATTCAGCGATGTCCAATTTTCCTTTTTCTCTTTTCTTTATATTCTTTCTAAATCCTAACTAGTTTGTGGCAGCTGGAGATCACTTAGTCCACCACTGTCCAACATGACAATGGTAAGTAATCTCGAGTGATGAGTTGAAAATTAGTAAAAGGTATGACTTCATAATCGTGGCACTTTGCAAAATAAATTAGGGCATGAACTTTAGAATGACCAGTTTAACCCTTTTGTAGTAGATATTTTTGTTAAGCAGTGTGCCAGTGATACTTCAAGTAAAGTAAAAGCTGACAAGTTGGGTGTTCTACCTATTTTGTTTTGCTCTATAAGAATAAAAGATATTTTTTCAGATAAATGTCTTGCTTTCTTAGGATTCCGTTTCTTTATAGGGTCTAGGTCTGATCTTATGGTGGATCTTTAAAAATTAATGTTCAAGAGTTCAATGAATTTGACCAGGTCACTTTTTTTAATTGATATGTTTATCAAATATTTTTATAACATTAATCAACACAGACATTTTACAGAGTCTTATGTTTTTTAATCATAAGACCTTCTATTAAGGTTCAAAAGTATGTTCCCATTTTAGGAAATTAGCCTAAAACTTAAGAAGGTTTATGATGCCCATGAAAGTCTTAACTGGAAATTTGCTGGTAATAGACTTTTTACATTTTTGTTTTCTTATTAATACTTTTAATTATAAAATTAATTCAAGCAACTTAGCAGATCTCATATTTTAATATTCTGAATAATAACAATGTTTGAAAACAAATGCTATTTCAGTACTTTCAAGTACTTACAGTAAAACTACCTGCCTGCGGCTGAAAAAGTGATCCCAGTACTGGCAGAGCTATTTTAATTAGGCTAGAATTGTTTTGGAATTATCAACTTGGTTGAATATAAGTGGCTCAATTTGTTCTTTTTCCTTTCTTTTGTGTGTGTGTGTGTCTTTTTGTTTTTTTAATCCTCTCAATGACACTTTTACAGTTGTTGGAAGGTGTAATTTTGATTTGGGAGCAGGGGTTCTAAAATTAATGAAGTGAGAACTGATAATGCTTTTCTTCATATCTAAAGAGCTTAAATAGTTAAAAGTGTTTTAAGCCAAAGTGGGAACCTCTTTTATCTGTGGCCTCATCTCTTCTTAATTTTTGTACTTGACACATATCCAAAGTAGTTGTTACTGCTTTTTATCAATTGCTCTTTCTCTTTTAGAACACTGTTTTTTAATGTACAAAGAAAGGCCAAAATGTCAGGTTTATTTTGTGCCCTTCCTTGCATGTATATCTGTTTTGTATTTAGAACTGAATTAATATCATGGCAGCTGTCTCTTATAGTAAGGGTGATTGATTTTTCTTGGATTATAAATTGTTAAAACTATATTCATCGTGGTTCTAGTCTATAATTTTTATATATTTTAAGTCAGATGGGTATGTAAAATTTAAATTAATATATATTTCATAAAAGGAACTAATTTAGAATTTTCTTTCATAAAATAGGGACATGTTTTCTTCAGGTTTCTTAGTCATGGTCTTTGTCTAAGTAGCTCAGACATATGACTTACCATATTGTTATAGGGGTTTGGTATATAGACAGGCTCTTCCTTTAGCAGATAGTTACAGTTTCACTTTAGGAAAACGTGATGGTTGAAATAATTTTATTGTACTTAGAACTCAATTATACCCTACTCTAGTGTCCATACACTCCAGTGTCCACCCTGACTGAACCGCTGGGGCCAAAGCAGCAATTCATTTTAAACCTGTCCTAGAAACAGAGAATTTGCATGTTACGGTTTCATGTCTGCAGGCACCACAGTGACCTTACTGTATAGTCTTCACTCAGAACGTCAGGCATTGCCATTTCATTGTTAAACTTGACACTTGAGAATGGTTGTTTATTTTTTTAATGTTTTTTATTTATTTTTTGATACAGAGAGAAACAGAGCATGAGAGGGGGAGGGGCAGAGAGAGAAGGAGACACAGAACCAGAAGCAGGCTCCAGGCTCTGAGCTAGCTTTTAGCCCAGAGCCTGACGCGGGGCTAGAACCCACAAGCCTGAGATCTGACCTGAGCGGAAGTCAGAGGCTTAAGGGACTGAGCCACTCAGGCGCCCCTTGAGAATGGTTTAAAGAAGCCTAGGAGGCTACTAAAAGAGAGTAGGTC